>LPNX010084545.1:46770-117218 GCA_001517045.1 Pseudotsuga menziesii | reverse complement strand
AATCACGCTGTGGGAGTTCGGCTATAACGTAAGGAACTGGGAAAAATCAGTGCAGTGATAAACCTATAACTTGAAGGCTGTAATTAAAAATTCTAGTTGGCCCAACGTCGATGGAGAAACAAATTGAATGTATTTAAATATGAGTCTTGGAACAAGTTAAAAACAAATGAAAACGTTTCCATTTCGATGAGATTCATTTAATCGGCCTTTCTCTGTTTGTGGGTGCGGGTGACAGTATATCTCTATTAATCTCATCTCTCATCTCTGTATCTGTAATTGATTGGATCAGTCCGCCATGGATCAATATGAAACGCTGGAAAAGATTGGCGAGGGTGCGTATGGGAAGGTGTACAAAGCCAGGGACAAGACAAACGGCCAAGTTGAATGGGCTAAATCTTTTAGTGGGAAGCAGAGTATATATCATATGAGAGCGGTGGACTCGGGAGTCGGGAAAACCAGCGACAGGACAGTGGAATGCGCGAACCGGCGAAAGGACAAAAATTGAAATTCGATTTGAAATTCGTTTGAGATTCGCCTAAAATTCGATTTGAAATTCGTTTGAGATTCGCCTAAAATTCGATAAAGTTCGAGTTCGTTCAAGTTCGATATGGTTCGATTCAATTCGCCTTCAAGTTCGACCTTGAAATTCGCCGAATTTAAACGAATTGCAAATTTTTTTTGGAGTTCGGCAAATTTCGAACTTCAAGCATAAAATTCGCTGAACCCTGTGACATAGCTTCCAGCAGTGGAGTAATGTTATCTGAATATGTTGATTCAAATTGGGTTGGCAGTGCAGTTAACCGAAAAAGTACCTCTGGTTACTGCTTCACTATGGGATCAGCAATGATCTCTTGGGCCAGCAGGAAGCAAGATTCCTTAGCTCAGAGTACAATTGAGGCAGAGTATATTGTTGCAAGTGATGCCTGTAAAGAACCAATTTGGCTCAAAAAACTGATATTCGATCTATTCGAGGGAAAGCTTGACTCAACGATCATCCAGTGTGATAATCAAAGTTGCATAAAGCTTTTGGAGAACCCTGTGTTTCATGATAGATTGAAACACATTGAAATGAGGTATCATTTCATCAGAGACCCAATGCAGAGAGGTGCTCTGAAGTTGCAGTACATTCGTACGAATGAACAAATTGCAGATATTTTAACCAAGCCACTGTCAGCATCAAAATTCGTGTACTTTTGTGACAAGCTTGGTATGGCAGAGAATGCCTCTCTCGCTGAGAGGGAGTGTTGATTTTTTTGAGCAGCATCGAGAGCCATTCTCCTAGGAGAATGGGGCCACCTGGTCCGAGACCACAGTGAAAACTCAACCCAATGTTGAGTGACCATTCTATTGAATGGTAGATATCTGGTCTAGGACCATGATATAGACCCAGCTCTGCCTTGGGTAGACATCTGGTCCGAGACCATGATGTGGACCAGTCTAGTACCGGTAGACTCAGCTTAGTTCTGAGTAGCCATTCTCTTGGGTAGACATCTGGTCTGAGACCATGATGTGGACCAGTCTAGTACTAGTAGACTCAGCTTAGATCTGAGTAGCCATTCTCTTGAAGAATGCAGGCGCTTACCAAGTATTTGACCTAGGGTCAAATTATGCAGCCCATGGCTGAGGTACCTGGTCTGTTACTTGGAAGGCAATATAAGCCCTAGACTAAGTCTAAGCATGTGTGACACTCTGACCCTTGATCTATGGGCTTTATGTACTTCTCCAAGGCTTAGCTACCCGTTGTTAAGTTACCCTAGTACTAGATCTAGGTGTCACACAGAGTGTAAGATAAAAGCATTAGTAACTCTCTTGGTTTATGATGATGTACTTTTGGAATCAAAAAGACCACAGGTGATGATCACAGGGGCACTTGGAAAAAGGCTAAAGATAAAAGTAAAAAATACATAAGTACTTTTTTTACCAGAGGTAAAAGTCAAAAATACATAAGTACTTTTTACCACAGGTAAAAGTTAAAAATACATAAGTATTTTTGGACCACATGAAAAGGACCACAAGTGAAAGTCAAAGATAAATAAGGACTTTTGGTAAAAGTCAAAAATACATAAAATGACCTTTTTGGTATAAAGGTAAAAGTAAAATTAGGACAAGAATTAAATATTATTATTTTATCTTTCCTAATTTTGGCCCACTTATAGATGAATGAAGATTATAAAAGAAGATCAAGTCTTCTCATTATCATACATTCAATTTTGCTCTCACAGGTGAAGCTGCCATTACTGAAAAAAACTGTTTTTATGTTTTTGCCTCAGCTAGGGCATCCAAATCAGCTAACCCTCAGCTAGGGTTTCTTATCTTTCCTATCTTACGGGTTTTACCAAACCCTCATCTTCAGCGAAGTTCAGATCTAGGGCAGCCATCTTCAGATTTAGGCAACCAAGTTTAGATCTAGGGCAACCATCTTCAAATCTAGGCATTTATGTTCAAATCTAGGGTAGCCACCTTCAAATCTTCAGATCTAGGCAACCATTCTCCAGATCCGGGAAACCAAGTTCAGATCTAGGGCAGCCATCTTCAAATCTAGGCAGCCAAGTTCAGATCTAGGGCAGCCACCTTCAGATCTTCAAATCCAGGCAACCATTCTCCAGATCCGAGCAGCCACAATTCAGATCCAGGCAACCGCCTTCTTTTCGGGCAGAATCTGAGTTTCAGGCAGATCTATGATTTTCGGGCAGATCTGTGATTTTTGGGGAGATCTGATATTTATGGGTAGATCTGATATTTTCAGACAAATCTGATATTTTTGGGCAGATCTGGTATTTTTGGACAGATCTGATATTTTTTAGCAGAACGTTGTTTTGGACAGTACTGATATTTTCCAGTCAAATCTGGAAATTTCAGTTACATGGTTTTGAAACCCTTGCTCTGATTTTTACTAAGAAAATCTGACTGTAAATTGTGATTTAACCCAGATTGGGGTTTGAGGAACTTTTTGAAGAATTTCCTAAGTCATCTCATTTACAAGATGAGCTACTAGTGCTTTTTGGTGTTTTTGTCCTTTGAAGGTTTCCCTAGTGAAAAACTCGTGTCTATTGTGTTGATGTGATGAATGTGTTTTTACTGCACTTGTCATTTGTTATTTAAGTTGATCTGCAAATTTTTGAAGTATTTAAGCTAATGCTAAAATTCAACAGCCTCAGGATCTGCTCCTTTAATTGATTAAAGGAAGAAATTACAAAGTTCATAACCTGTAAATCACGAGGGGAGAATTTGACTACTAGAGCCAATTGCATTCGACATCAACATTGCTCATAGAATTACATATTTGACAATAGAGGGTTTGCAGGTCCCCACTGGATTGAAGGATACAGTTCCACCGTCGGGAAAAAATTACAGGGAATAGAAAGATCAATAGGAATAACGAAGGGTTGCAGTTGAGTAAAGTTCCATAACTATTTCGATTGTGAGCTACCACAATTATTTCAATATGCCTCACAAGCACAGGTCGACTGTTTGATATGCCTCCACATGGTCAAATTGTTGATGAAATAATAGAGGAAATGTTTAAAATTCTCCAGAGCACTTGCCCAATTTCCAGAGAAAGGGAAACACCCTTATTTATATTCCCTTCCCTGTTTATACATCTAGTGGTGCAGAAAATTCAACCTGAAGAGATACCAAAACTTCCCAACTAACAGGATCCCCAACCAGGAAGTATGCAGGTTTTTCAACCTCATGAACCTGCCAAGGAATGGAGCCCTTCCCTCATGAGTTATTCTCTGAATAGTTTGCAAATCCAACTGACTTGAACCCCATATCTGACAGAAGCTTGAGCCTAACACCATGCACATCCAACTTTGCTAGGTCATACAAAGGTGTGGTAAAAGGATGGATCAGGAGGAGAACCTAAGAAGATACATTATTATCTGATCGAGGAAGTCAGTTTTTCAGAGATTTCTCAACAAGCAAGGCATGTAATACCAGTCCCCCTAATTGTACAGATTATTGAGGAAATGGATCTCACTAATAAACTGGATATAGGAGAATAGCAGGCTGAGAATGAGCATGTTTTATATGCTATGTCATTTCATATATTTGCTTCACCTAGAAAAAGGCAGACTAAAAATTCAACCAAACAAGGGAGAGGTTAGAAACTAAATATAGCAGAACCCCAATCAAAAGAGAAGAGGAAGCAGAGGATTATGTTGTTGAAATAATGTAACTTCGAAGAATATTCTACTTGTAATTTACATTATTATTATTATTATTCCTCCTTCGGGAGATGTCATTAATGTAAAAGGACATGTAAAAGTCATGAGATAAATTCTCTGTTGTAAATCGGGTCAATAGTACCCAGCAAAGATTAATATAAAAATTATTTTGAGATTTCCTAGGTAGGTCGGCCCAGTTAGGTTAAAAGGTCAGTCAAGTAATTCGTATAAATATAGAGACGCCCTCCCTCATTTGTACACACACTCACTCATGTATTGCGCAAGAGAGAGAAAGAGAAAAGACAGAAGAGGAGGATAAGTGTTTTTGGTGTCTTTGGCTCTTATGCTAGGGTTTGGTCTCTCTCTTATAAGACCTTGTTCTTTGGGCCTTGTGCTATGGTAATCTATATTAAGGAAGCTTTGCTGGGTTTTTCTCTTTTGGGTTTCCCAGGATAAATTGTTGTGTACCTTGTGAGTGTGATTCTTTCAGAGATCCTCTTTATGTTGTTATTGTGAAAATGTATTAAATGCTCATGAAGTTAGAAATTAAGCTGTAGCAGCATAATTAGTTGTCTATGCAGACATAACTGATAAAAGCACAACAAACCATAACAGAGGTCAAGCAATCAGAAAGAATACATAGCACTTAAGTTAGGTATCGTGTAACCTTAAAAAATTCAATTGTTTTCACAAAGAATAACTTGTTTAGTCATCGCTAAGCCTCAATGTGCATACATCATTGTTGGAAGATGCAAGTAATCAAAGTTGACTCTATTAAGGATCATACTTTACCACATCTTCCAAAGGAATATTTACGACTAATTAAGATGCACTCAGTCACTGATCAAAGTCAACTAAGTCATACTAACTAATGGAAGGTACAGCTAATTGACAATAACCGAGTGACTTACTATCCAACACCCCCAATAATGTAGACTTCATTGGATATATGACTCCAAGGTCTGCTCTAAATATTTGAAACTTGTCTCTACCAAGTGGCTCAATAAGTGTGTCAATCTATTTCTCCGTCATGAGCTTACAAACTAATTCGACCACATGAAGTTGGATTTGCTCCATGATTAAGTGTAGATGCAGTTCTATCTATAGCCCAAGGGCTTAGCTAAACCATTTTCCGCTATGTTGTTGGGTGTTTGGCTAGTTCCGTGATGGTAGGTGCCCAGTGCAAATACCCCTAGATGAGGTACAATAGTCTACGTCAATGGGTTTACTAGGGATGTCATCTATGATTGTGACAAGAGTCCCTTGGGTTTCCCCATGAAGCTTCTAATAGATGGTTAAAATTAAACTCATGATAGGTGGTTGACCAAAGGTGCTTGGTCATCGTATGCCCTACTACATGGAGGGAACCCCTGTCGTTGAGCTCTAGAGGAAGTTGTTTATGTGTTGTTGTTGAGTGCACTGACTTAAAACCTAAGGCAACAACTCCACAACCATCCCACAGGTAGAGCTTTAATGGCTCCCTAATGTATCATGCATTTGGTTGCTAAGGTGGTATTATTGTCTACCCTTGTCTTCTAAAGCATCAAAAAGAAAGATGTAATCAACCTATTGGTGTCGGGCCAAGGGTGTGGCCAAAGGGAGTGGGATCTAAATCCAAGGGCCTCCATCCTATACAAAGTTGGGCATCACTCATTCAAAGACTAGAAGAAATTACAAATAGTTATCAAATTACCTAAGGAATCAATAAAACCGACCATGGATATGACCGACCATGAAATTACCTAAAGAATCAATAAAATCGACCATGGAATTACCCTTATATGAATGAGGGTTACCATCTCCATGGTCTACTGATAAGAGATGGCTTAGCTCAAAGTATTACACCTCTAACTTGATGGTCAGCAGAAATAATGTTAAAAGATTGAAGGTTTGGTCGATGACTCTTGCTGCACAACAAGTTATTGATCAATTGCATCATTTTTCAAGGTTACTTTTTGTTGTCAATAATATTTGAGGCCTTGCTAACCATATCATTTCATTTGTACATAAACATGGATTAATCTGACAGGAATATGCATGCTTACACTTATTCTATTGGAGACCTATGGATGAAGATTTCACGATTGTATTCCAATGATCCAAAAAAAGAACTACCAAGGAAGCATTTACATCAGCAAACTGTTAAAGTCTACAGCATCGTGAGACATTCTCCAAGACTGCCTTGTGCAAAATGGCTGACTTGAAAATTGGAGAAAAGTCATGTGAGTCTAGACAAAAGTCAAATCAAATGGAGATAAACTTTGTGAGTCAGGACCAAAGCCAAAACAAGGAAATTTAGTCTTGTGAGCTTTGTGTGTCAACACAAAAGACACAACAAAATATGTTGCCTGACAGTGTTATTTGTGACAAGACTATGCAAAAGTGGTGTTGATGTTCTCCAAGGTCAATCAAGATGGATAAGCTATGAGATCTTGCCTAGGGACTGGCCACCCCTAGATAAGTAACTCTAGCACTTGACCATCTGTGAAAAATTGGATGATCAGATCCCGAGACAAATGATCTTTTCTTATATGTGAGATGCAATTGATGTAATATGTGATAAGCTAGTGCGTTGGCACGTGTCACCATGTTTACCATGAGGAACTTGTGTTTGCTTAAAGAAAGAAAATGCTCCTAGCCTAATATGACTTAATAACTCATAAAGTGAATGCTCTAAAATAAAGTGTAATATCGACCAAGTGATGATAGCCTATCAAAAAGGGATAATAAGTCAATGTCATAGATAGCCTAGCAAAAAGGGATCAAAAGTCCATGTCATAGATACCCTAGCAACAAGGGATAATAAGTCCATGTCATAGACAGCCTAGCAGAAAAGGGATAATAAGTCCATCTCATAGTGATTGAGACAAGATCTTCTAGAAGGAGAAGTCAATAATAAAAAGGACTCCTCGTCTTTTAATACAAGACACATCTAAGATTATACCTCTGCAGTTCATGTGCCTCTGCTACAGCCACATGCATCAACTTTCAAGTGAATCGTTTGGGGTAATGAGACTAGATTTCTCCAAGTGTTCAGTTCCTAGTGAGAGGCCATCATCATTGCGCCCTTTTTAACATCTTAGCGTTCTGAAAAGGAGAAGATCTGAAGTCTGAGCAAGCTAAAGTCTGGGTTTTTTAATCTGCTGAAAAGTGCAGGATTTTGAAAATTTTGATCCAGCAGGTTAAGGAGACTTGAGTCCAAGTGATCAAGCAAGCCAAGATCTCCCTGGATAGACGTTCAATATTCAAGTAGTAGTTCAGTCATAGAGCATGGTATGTGACAGATCTAGCCACTAGTATTCTTCAGCAAACCTTCATGGTATGTAAGCCTGTGTGGCTGAATTTATTGTATATGCTCCTAGCTTATTCATTTACAAATAAGAAAAGATCGTTTGCTGGGTTTTTTTCCCTCAAGTTTGAGAGGGTTTTCCCAGGGTAATTCTCCTTGTGTTATTGTGAATGCTATTTACTGTACTTCAGTTTATGTATTGTATTTTATACATTGTGATGAAATTATGATTTAGTAAGAAAAATTTAAAGAAATCTACAGATCTAGAATACTCTTAATTTTCAAACAAACAAGCTATCAAAGGGATAAGGACGATGTACCAAGCTTATGATCTAGCATCATGTTGTCAATATTTTTGGAAGAGTGCAGCGCATTATGGATGTTAACCCTAACTATGTTCACAACCTCCACAATTTCTAATTTTGGGTTGATTACTCAATTTCAGCAATGGATTTTGGGCAAAAAAAAATTGTAAGAAAAGTTTGAAAGCTATGGCAAAGGGTTAATGATTTGAGAGCATGACTTTCAACCATTTGGTCAAAATAAAGGGTTTGATGGAAAATCTTTAATAGAGCATGTACACATTATCTATGAGTCTTGAAGATTCACCACTTTGGCAATCCAATACGTTGGTTTTCTTGGTTTTTTGTATAAAAATTCTTGAGTTTCCATAAATACTTTTCTTCTTGTTCATTTGTGTAGCCATTGGGCAAAATCTTTTAGCTTTAATACGCATGCTTTTTCTCTTTTCTTGCTAATTTTCATTGTTATGTTGTATAAACACAGTTCATGACATTTACTATCACTCTACCTTTTTTAACAAGAATGTATAGAATTTTTATTAATATAAAAAAGGTTGTGATTGAACCGTTCAATGAAGAGTAACACTGTAACGTCCCCGACCCTCCGACCGGCGAAGAGGACGCTACCATAACACGATCTAGCCGGGCAACTAGCCCCATGAACATATGCATAAAAACTGAAATGCTTTGAAACTAAAACATGGATACATCATAACCATACAGCAGAAGCAAAACCATACATTCAAGCATTTAGCATGTTCATTGTAATTCATTACACAGTAAATACAATTGCAGAGATGAAATAGACAAGAATACTTATCTTATGAAGAAGAACGCACCGCAACCAGCTATGTCGCTACAAAGTTCCACCCAACCATAGGCCAGTGTGCTCCTTAATCTCTCAGCAACACTGCCACCCCCGAGTTGGGCATGATTCCCCAAGGAATAAGGAAACTAAGCAGTCTCACACATAGCCAAAGATACACAACTCAGCCAAGCCAACACAGTTGGGTTTATCAGGCCATCAGGGAGATGGGAAAAGCTGACTGCTAAGCTGGTGGGCTAACTGAAGAGCTAAGGACACCTGCACCAAAACTAGCCTGACTTCTAGGACACCCACACACACCCAACACAAGGAATCAGTCCCTTCTTTGCTACACAGTCCCTCGAGCCCTAACTTCCCTTCCAGTGCTATTGAGGGGGTGTGGAGAAGAAAGCCAACCCTCTAGCTCTGTCTATGAGGCTCCAGAACACACCAGGTTTATCAAGCATACCAAGCCTTCATTCCCACTCCAATACAATCCAAAGACCAACCACTGCATACACACAGCAAAACAACCAGCCCTGGGATTGAAAGGAAAACACCACAAACCAAAACTGGAAAGACAAGGATGGTTAACGCATAGCCCAGACTGGGAAATTGACTCCCAAGTCGTTTATGGCCCTATCGTGGCCAAAACGACCCAATACGACCAGCAACCCAAATCGGGGGGGGGAAGACAACAACCACGATTTCACCACCGAAAACAACGAGAGAGACACAGCCCAATTGGGGAGGAAATCAGACTCAACAGACTCTCAGCATGGAGATGGATTCATATACACAGAACCACAAATCCAGTAAGGTAGCTACGTACAACAAAATCCAAAAAACGAGATTTACACATACAGCAACTTCCATCCATTTTAGAGAGAGCCCAACGTGACCGTCGGATGATGGGGAAAAACGTTCAGGGTCCAAAATCGTGAATGAGAGCTCCAAACAGCCAAATCGTGAGGGTAAGGCCACACACACAGGGAAAATCGTGAATGCCCAAAAAACGGCTCTCCCAACTCTCTGCGTGAGTGAAAATTGAAGAATGGGGGTCGTGGTGGCTTCTCCTGCCCACGTGAGGGTCAATCAACTTCTTGGTGGAGTGTGCATGTGGAAAGGACTGACAATCCTGCCACACCACTGTCCATGCAATAACTGCCCAACTAACATCATAGGGTTTTAATTTGGTAGTTGAATGAGACAAGGAAAGGTGAGTAAGTCAAAAGGGTGGGTGACACCTAAATGGGTTTATTAACTGACACTTGGCTTTTCCCCATTGGCCCCAAGGGTTAAATAATTTCCCTCCCTATCCTTAGGAAAATCATGCCCTTTTCATTATGGTTGCATTGGCATAGCTGGTTGTGGGTATTTTTAATTAAAATGCATTTTTACATGATGCCAAAATTAATACGTGCCGGATAGCACGATATACCATCGGCAACGATTTCAATCGCCGAAACATAAAACAACCAAATCGATGGTGGGGCTTTTGCCTTTAGCTCCACACCACGATTAATTACAATATATACATCATATACATTTTAATGCAAACGGGGTCAAAACCGAGGTGCTACAAACATATCAAAATAGGATTCGAAATTTCTCAATTTGTCAAAAAGAGGCTTATTGCATGAACTATTCTTCTACAATAATCTTGCTTCCTATAATATCTGCAACTAACGATTCTAATAGATTGGCCAAACAAAAACATGACTTGGCAATACATTTAAAAACCTTAACATTTTAGAGAAAATTTTGCCTATTGTGTGCTTCCTTCATGGCATTCTTTATCTTCCTGAGTTTCTTGGACTTGATGGATCGTTGCTTTGGCTTCCTCAAGTCCTTGGGCCTATAAATTGTTGTTTCAGCTTCCTCAAGTCCTTGGGCCTATAAATGGTTGCTTCCTCCATAACTACATCCTTAATTAAGCCAATGAGTCTAGGGGCCAAGCCAAATTCCAAAATTATATTATAGTGCATGTTAAGATCAAATGAGAGCTTTCCCACTTGTCAACTCTATAAATCAACCTTTGCCTCCAACTTAGCATTCCTAGTGAGATAAGCCTCAAACTAATTGTCAATGTTGTGTTTAAGATGAGTTACTAGAACCTAAAGGTCATCAATTTGGCGAATTAGGCTTCTCAAGATTCGGCATAGGTCTAAAAATTCACACTTGGAACACCTCCCAAGATGGTTATGCTCATCCATACTTAAACCAAGCTCAAGGTCGAATGAAGCAAAGGATGTTAAAGTTTTAGGGTTTTTCAAAATTTTATGCATTAAAATATAAAATTTGAAATTTCCTATATCAAACCCTAACCTAACCTAAAAATTTAACAATTTTGTAATCATTGGATAATAACATTGATGAGTTCTCCCCCATTTTGCTAATAGACCTGTATTCAATGCAACCCCTTATTTTCTGTGTTACCAACTTGTGTATCGCATGATCTAAGAAGATGAAAGAACTCAATGGACTATAAGAATTTAGCGAGACCTTTGATTCTTGTGATTTTGAAGAGAGGAGAGTTTGCCCAATATTCATATTCATCGCCTCACTAATGACTATGGACAAGTCCCCAAGGACCAAAACATGCTTAATCTTGATGAATATCCAAATGGGCAGACCTCGATATAGAGATAGGACTTTGGCTTGATTGTTGGTGGCCACACCTACACCCCAAGCAAAAAACAATCACCAGCTATGACCATTTTTACAAATTTATAAAAGGTTTGGAGCTTCAAAAGTACTAAATTGCCAAAGACTTTTAGATTATCTACATGGTCTTTCGCGTGGCAATGTACACGCATTACATATTTTACTCACGTATCAGATATACATATGAAAAATCAATATTTTAAACCCCAACCAAGATTACAAGTAAAGGCATAAAATCACCAGCTATGACCATTTTCACGGTTTCATAAAAGACTTGGAGCTTCAAAAGTACAGAAATGGCAAAAACTTTTGGATGCTCTACATGGTCTCTCTCCACATTTAAGAACATGGAGGATAAGACAAATCTAAGATAAGGAGATGTGGACTGGATTGAATTCACTGACATAAAAAGCATAAGACGGTGACTGTGGAAAAGCTATATAAATCTGTAGGTTGCTAACTTATATCAAAATTCACTAGAATCAAGCTTTAGAAATGGTGTAGTAATTCACTAAACTCAAACAATGCAAGCATAACAAACAAGACTTTGGAAAACAGTAAATAGAAATTTGTAATCAAAGGTGTCAGATTTACCTGCGCATGACATAAGGACTTTCAGGAAGTCGCCTTTCTGCCTGCAAACAGTGTTCAAACCATTGATGGTTTACCACGGTCAGTCTGAGCTTTTTCGCTAGACAGTACTTTGCTCCGTGGAAGTCCCAACAAACCTACAACAGTTTTTCATCCATGAAGGAAGATATAAGCATATGCATAAGGAACAGATGCCCCCAGAGGTTTCTAAAATCAAATTCCAATCCAATGATTTTACGTTTCCGTTCCAGGTAACAGAAACCTACCAGATGAGTGTTCCCGTTTCCGAGGCTGCCAGTGTACAATGCGCCCGTTCGGTTGATTAATTTCATTAGCTTGATTTTCTCCACCACACTATATCCACTGATTGAGACAACAACAGACGCCATACCAGGAATATTTCCCCCTCCGGAACCTGCAAAATACCAGTGGATTGAAGAGGAAGCAATATTCGGAGGCGCTAAAAAGTCCTGCAGTTAGAATTGACTCAGGTTTCATATGGATTATCGTTCTGCTGGGTAATGGATAAAACAATTGCATTTTCTGCGTCCCCATTATCACAGCTATTATTATTAACAAAAATATATGCTTAAGATGACAATCCAGCCTCCGCCCACAGACAATTCTTGAAAAATAGCATGTCCATGCCAAATGACAAGCTGATATTCAAATCGACCGCTACTTTTCTCCGCCAATTGCTGTAGTTTTGAGTACCATTGACACATTTTGGTTTTTTAAATAAATGTTATTTTTATATTGATATATAAAAAAAGTTACGCATTTTATTATATATTAAAACAGTGTGATAACAGCCAAACCTAGCCAGACATACGTTGCCATGCAGTGAAGCAAAACTTAATAGTTTCTTGGCGCATACCTGCAGGGACAGACATAACAAATCAGCTAGCTATTTGGGCTATTTGTAAATTTTCGGTGTTAGCTTGGGCTATTCGTAAATTTTCAGTGTTACCTAGAGTGTTTTGAGCTTCATGCCAGAGGTCTTGGGGCCGACCCCAGGCTGACTCCCTTTGTTGCATATTTCGCTTGATTTCTCTACACAGGGCTGACGCCATAAACAACACATTTGGCAGCAGTATCTATGCAGGAAAAGGGAAAATGCCCAATCCCCACAAAGTTTTCCATGGAAAATAAGGAAAATAAAATTACTGACCACAAGTAAACCCTGGATCATTAGAGTGATATCAGCAATTGGGCACCTAGGGTTCCTACAGCTAGTCACGAGATTACTAAGAACTCAGCCTCCAGATAAACTGAGGCGTCAGTCTACGGCAATACTTTCGTCTGTAATTAAGAACTTTCGTTGTTCGTTGCAATTATAATCTTTGACTAAATATATTGCATAATAACAAAGTGTGCACAATAATTTCTGGCTCCTACTGTACTCCCATTAGGCTATTTCTGTAAATGATTGAATAAAAAGGGTAAAGATCACAGCCCATTCAACCCAGGATCAAATCATAGAATGGGTCTCAAAGTTCTAGAATTCAAAGCATCTGGCAATAAAGTAATCTCAGAAGGAATTGGGTTACAAGGCATACCTGAGCTAGAGGCATTTTCTATGTCATCGCGGGAGTGTCGAAGAATGGCAGAAGCGGAGACGTGTTGGTGATTTTTTCGCTTCATTGTTACCAGACCCTGTAGATCAGGAATAACCCATATCCATGAACCCCGCTTCTTTTTTGAGTTTGAATCTTAGGATAGGCAGTTTTAAGCTCTTTCCTTCCTCCGAAAGCTCTTTCTTCTTGGCTTTCCTCATTTATTTCCCCTCCCCTCTTCTTTAGGGTTTACGGTGTTTTATATATTGATTTTTCTATAATCCTTGAGAGGAAGGGTTTAAGGTAAATGAATGAAATCGTGTGGCAAGAATTATCCATTAATGGATGATGTTACATAGGTATAATATTATTGATAATGGTTGTATTTGAATGATTACTGATAATGTTTGTATTTAAATGAAGGGATGAAGAGAGGTTTTTAAATAGATATAAGGTATAGTTTGAGTTGATTTAATGATTAAAGTGATGTTTTTCTTTGTAAGAGGTTATAGGTTCAAATTGAAAACGAGATAGTGTATCTACATTTTTATAAACTTTTGTAATCAAAACATTGTGTGGAGAGGGTCATTTGTCCAAAAAGAAAAAGATCTCATACACCAATTTGGTGTGAGTGATTAGATGTGTAATTTTCATGCATGTAAATGAAAATGGACCAAAAAAAAAGATCATGCTATAAAATTATGTTTTTAATATACTAAGCATTCATATAGAGATATAACTTTTAGGGTTAACTTGTGTGGTTTGACCTGAAGGATACGGAAGAGATAGGTAATGGGAAGGGGAGCAGCATGGAGTTTGAAAACAAACCAGGCAAACCCTACCTTTCTAGAAACCCTAAAGAGTCTGAAGTTGGCTAGAGTGAACCTAGGGCCTATGGGCTGGCCTAGTACCAACCAGCATAAAAAAAAGTGGGAATTTGTGTTGTGTTCTATTTGTATCTTTCTTTTCTGGGGGTTTTTGGTTTTGTAGGGTTTTGTCGTTTCTACAGGTTTTTTATTTCTCTTTGTCACACTTGGAGATGGTCGTTGTGGGAGGTTGGACAAGTGGGGTAGGGGATGGTCATTCTCTTGTCACCTCTTCGACTAACTTCTTTGAAATATGCTACATTTGGTGGATTTTTGGAAATGGGTCAGTTGTCTCCCCTTCGAAGGTTTTGTCTGGAGTTAGGGTTTGTACCAACCCTAGTTCCCTGGTGGATTACCTTCTGCCGTGCTTTTCCACTGGCAAGGGTTTACATTTTTCAAAAAATCGGGTGGTATCTTTTGGACGCGATGAGTTAGGTACGCCTCTTGGTTCTATGGTGTCTCGTCAGAGGAAGGGTTTTTTTGCTTAAGGGGCTTCCCCTTTGTTTGTTGTGACTGAGAAATTATGTTCTAAAAGGAAGATCAAAAGTGAGTGTGTGAGGGAAGGCCGTTCTTTGTGCGTCATGGGAAAGAACATTACTTTCAACATGGTTTTTGCACTGTCTTCTAGGGCTCTTATTGGCAAATTTGAGTTCGTGAGGCTAACAAGATTGTAGATTATGGAGTGTGTTCGACAAAAATGGAAACCTTTCATTAAAGTGATGTCTAAGGTTTTAATGCTTATGGACGGTTGGATATGTTTCCAGTATTTGTCGGAGGATGATAAGCGCAAAATTGAGGAAAGGTTTTGGGTTATTGAGAATGGGTCTTTGGTTCTTATGAGATGGCATTTTGACTTCAATCCGTGGAAGGAGAAACTTCATAAACGACATTTATGGGTTCTTCTGCTTGGTTATCCTCTTCATTGTTGGTGTTTGTGTTAAAGAAATCTAACTGCGAAATATATTATACTTTTATATTATTGTTGTTATTTCTCCTTCCAGAGATGGTGTTGCTCCGATCAGGGATGTCATTGATGTATTTGGTCATGTAAAGTCTTGAGGTACAACCTTCGTTGTAAGTCAGATCCGTGTTACGAAGATAATTAGTAAATAAGATAATAATTAATTATTAATTATCCTAAACTATTATTAATTATTAATTATTATGTTATTTATTAATTATCTTCGTAACAGTCAATAGCACCCACAAAAGTATTATTAAAATGTATTGTTTAGTCTCCCAAAGCAAGTCGGCCCTAGCAGCAAGGAGAAGTCGACCTTATTGAGTTATTAAGTCTCTCAGTTGATCAATATAAATGGAAGAGGTGCCTCCCTCATGTAGGCATGGTGAGTGCTCAAGTAAGTTCGCTACAAAGAGGAGCAACAGACCATATAAGGAGGAGGAAGCAATCTAGTCTTATCTCTTTGCTCTTACACTGTACTTGGTTGAAGTCTATATAGAGAAAGTTTTGTTGGGTTTTCTTCCCCGCAATGGTTTCCAAGGATAAATATTTGTGTTCTCTTTTGTTCTATTGTGCTTATTATTCTTTCAATGATCCTTTTGTTTTGGCATAACAACTTTTAAAATCTTAACATGAGATCAGAGCCAACCTGAAAGAAGACATTGTGCAACAAATTTTTTCGCATTTCAACAAGTTAGGGCTCACTATTTCAGACACCTCCATCCACAGATCAGTCGAAAAAGAAGGACCATTCAACTCGCCCTAGGAGGGCGCATCTTTTTGTCGAAGTAGTTTTCAATTCTATGGATTATCATTTTTTTGACCTACCACTATTGTTGGGAGAAACTAGGGTGTCATGTTTTTCAAGGTTCCATCCATAGATTCAGGAAAAGTAAGATACAATCTAGCTCGCCTTATGGAGGCACATATTTTCCTCCAATCAGTTTTGCAAGTGACCACAGTTGGAAAAATAGGGTTCTCCAATCAAACCCTAGGTCATCCTGAAGCAAATTCCAGAAGCACTCCTCAAATTAGTAAGTTTTGTCTCTTGTATCTCCATTTGAGGTTCTCATTCATTGAAGATGACAAATAGTACCAAGCTTGATGAGAAGCTCAAGGGAGCATGGAAGTACAGAGTCATGCTCATCCTTGAAGAACATGGACTAGAAGGCTACATCAAAGATGAGGTCAAGGAATCAGAGGGAGATGAAGTAAAGGTCAAGCACAAGAAGGATATGATCAAAGGCAAGAGGATCATAGCTGGTTCTATTAAGGATCATTTGATCCCCCAAGTATCTTCAAAGAATGCTCCAAAGGAAATGTTCGATGCACTGACTAGTCTATTTGAAGGTAAGAACATCAATAGAATAATGACCTTGAGAAACCAACTCAAGGGTGTGAAGATACAAAAGGAAAAAACTATGTAATCATACTTCTCAAGAGTATCTCAGATCGAATAACAATTAGAAGCCATTGGTGACATGCCGGAAGAAGCAGAAGTTGTGATCACCACTTTAAATGGTCTTCTAAGAGAATGAGATTCCTTCAATAGAGGAATATGTGCTAAAAGAAAGCTAACCCAGTTCAACAAACTATGGGAAGAATGTGTACAAGAAGAAGGAAGGACAGCCAATGTAGAAGAGAAGCTAAATGATAATGAATATAAAGCTCTAGTTGCTCATGCAAAGAATGGAAGAAACAAAAGGACTAATCGAGGATCAACTCCCAGAAGACCACCAGACTTCAAAAGAGGAAAGAGACCTAGAAAGGATTACTCATCCTTTGAATGTTATGCATGTCGTAAGATGGGACATGTTGCTATAAATTGTCCTCATAAGAAATATCAGTTCAAGAAGAATAACTGAAAGTACCATACCCATGCATTTGAAGAAAATGAATCAGATGAAGAGAGGGCTAGAGAAAATGAAGACTCTAGTGAAGAGTATGTCCTAATTTCAGCTCTCATAGGATCAGTGTCTTATGGAAGTGACACTTGGCTTATAGATAATGGTGCTTCCAACCATATGACAGCTTACAAAGATTATCTCTTGTGTCTTGCCCAAAAAGACTATTCACACAAGGTACAACTTGGAGATGATTATCAATATCCCATCAAAGTAATGGGAGAAGCATCTTATAAGCTAAAATCCAGAAATTCCATGAAGATGAAAGAAGTATTATATGTTCTAGGTTTGAAGAAGAATCTTCTTTCTATTTCAGCTCTAGATAAGAAAGGTTTTAGAGTTACCTTTGTAGATGGTGAAGTTTTTATGTGGCCTAAATGAAAGACAATAGATGATGCTACTGTAATTAGTGTTGAAGAAGGGGACTCTACAAATTGAAGGGGCACACCGATTTAACTCCTACAGTCAGTACCATCAGTCCATGTGAACTTTGGCACAAAAGAATTGCTCATCATGTGAACTACAAAGCATTGTCAATTGTGATAAAGGTAGTGACATGTCTACCAAAGATCCAAATAAATCATGAAGGAGTATGCAAATGGTGTGCTCAAGGAAATAACCCCACGAACCCATTCCCAAGCAATAACAGTAAAGCAAAGGGAATATTGGGTATTGTCCACTCATATGTTTGTAGACCAATGTCAGCTACTTCCTTAAGCAGGTATGTCTATTATGTCTTTTTTATTGATGACTTATCTCATAAGACTTGGATATACTTTTTGAAAGGAAAAGATGAAGTATTTGAAAAGTTAAAGGAATTCAAGGCTCTTGTGGAGAATCTTTCTGAAAAGAAAATCAAGACCTTGAGATCAAATAACCCACTTCAAATGAATTCAAGGACTTTTGTAAAGAAGTTGGGATTAAGAGGGAGCTTACCACACCTTATAATCCTCAACAGAATGGAGTGGCAGAAAGAAAAAATAGATCTATCATAGAAGCAATCAAAGCAATTATCCATGATCAAGATCTACCTATGCATTTATGGGCCAAAGCAGCAAGGACCCTAGTTTATGTACAATATAGAATTTCCCATCGTGTTCTTGGGAACAAAACTCTAGAAGAGATGTTTATTGGTGAAAAGCCCAAAGTCAGTCACTTGAAGATATTTGGATGTCCTTTGTACCTACATGTTCCCAAGGATCAAAGATCAAAATTGGACCCTTCAAGAAAGAAGGGGATATTTGTTGGATACAGTGGCTAGTCAAAAGCTTATAGAATCTGCATTCCAGGTTTCTGTCAATTTGAGATCAACATAGATGTCACATTTGATGAAGATACAACTTTCACCAAATCCATAAAGATCTATGCAAATGAAGATTGTGAAGAAGAGCAGGAAGCTCCTGGAACCACATAATCTATTAGAGCACTAGTTAGAGATTTCTAAGAAGAACTTACACCAAAAGATCATCACGTGGTTGAACTCCAAGGACCCATGGAGACACCTCATGAGATGATATCAACAAAGAGAACATTGGCATGGGCTCGTGATATAATCCGAGAAGCAGAAAGATATGGAGCACCAGAAGGAATCAAGAGACCAAGCTTCTACTCCAACTATGTGGTATTAATGTGCAACCTTGTTGATGAAGAATCCACATGTTTTGAAGAAGACTCAAAGAAGAAGGAATGGATGGATGACATGATCGAAGAATACCAATATATAATAAAGAATGATGTTTGAGATGTGGTGCTAAGACCGAAGGACAAATCAATAGTTTCTTCAAAATGGATCTTCAAGACAAAGCATGTAGTAGATGGTAGTATTGAAAAGTTTAAAGCAATATTTGTCGCACGAGGATTTTCAAAATAGGAAGGAATCGATTACAAAGAAACCTTTGCACCAGTAGCAAGATATACTTCTATCAGAACTATCCTTATCTTGGCAACCGAGATGAAATGAAGCTACACCAAATGGACATAAAAACAACCTTCTTAAATGGTATCGTAGAAGAAGAAGTATATATTGAACAACCACTAGGTTTTGAGACACACGACAAAAAGACATGCGTATGTAGATTGAAGAAAGCTCTCTATGGGTTGAAGCAAGCACCTAGAGCATGGTATGGAAGATTCCTTATGAGATTGGACTTTACCAAATGTAAAGCAAATTCCAACCTTTACTATCAGGTTGTAGATGATGGGATCATGATATTATTATTATATGTAGATTGTCTATTTTTTACACGAGAGGAGAAGCTCATCAACGAATGTAAGAAGAAGCTTGCGACAGAATTCGAGATGAAATACCTTCACACAATGCATTACTTCCTAGGTCTTGAAGTATGGTAGTTCCCATATGAGATTTTCCTAAATCAAGGAAAGTATACATTTGAGATCCTAAAGATATTTAGGATGTTAGATTACAAGGCAATGAATACTCTGATGGTCGCAAACCTGAAGCTCCTGAATGGTGACTCTTCAAAAAGAGTAGATGTCACCTTATACATACAAATTATTGGCTCATTGATGTATTTGACAAACACAAGGGCATATATATGTTTTGTTGTGAACACCTTGAGTTAGTATCTGGTGGAACCCCAACATGTTCACCTAGTTGCAACAAAACACGTGAGGTGCCTAAAGGGTACTTTGGATTGTGGCCTCAGATATGCAACCAACAGTGAGTTCAGATTATATGGCTATGTTGATTCAGTTTGGGCAAGAAGTGTTGAAGATAGAATGAGCACTTCAGGATGTTGTTTCAATTTGGGATTGGGTGTGATCTCATGGCTTAGCAGAAAGCAGACCAGTGTTTCCCTCAGTACAGCCGAGGCTGAGTACATTGCACCATGTTAAGACTGTAGTGAAGCAATATGGCTTCGTAAGTTATTGGCAGGATTGTTTGATGTTGAGATGGATGCAACTGATATTTATTATGGCAATCAGAGTCGCATCAAGCTGGAAGAGAACCTGGTGTTTCATGATAAGTCAAAGCACATAAAGATAAAGTATCACTACATCCGAGATATGGTGCAAAGAGGAGTTGCGAAGCTCCAGTATGTTCCTACAAAGGAACAAGTTGTTGATGTGCTGACTAAGCCTTTGTCTCATGTAAAGTTTGAATATTTTCGAGAGAATCTTGGTGTAGTCCGAAAGGATCTCTTTGGAAAGAGGGAGTAATGATGAGATCGTTATTGATGATGGGATGGCAATGGTATGCCAATGCAGAGAAGTATTATCGAGTTTAGTAGTATGCTTACAGATATTGATGAGGTCCAACATTAATTTGCGAACGAGTGTATCCTAATAGTGACATGTCGAGGATGGTCCTGTGGACAAGAAAACTCTCTTATTGAGAGTGGTCATAACACTCACAGAACGAGGATGGTCTTGCAGATGATAGTACTCGCTTGATGAGAGTGGTATTGCATTCATTTGCGGACGACAGTATCCTAGTTGATAATGGTCCTGTGGATGATAGTGTTCTCTTGATGAGAATGGTCTTACATTCATTTGAGGATGAAATCCTGCATTCATTTGCGAACGACAATATCCTGGTTGAGGATGGTCATGTTAATGATAATACTTTCATGTGGAGAGTGGTCTTTCATTCATTTTCGAACGCAATCCAACATTCAGTTGTGGATGATAATATCCTACCATTTGCATGTCAAGGATGGTCCTGCAGACATGAACACTCTCTTGTTGAGAGTGGTCCTAGCACTCACAGGATGAGGATGGTCATGCAGATGTCAATACTCTCTTGATGACAGTGGTCCTACATTTAGTTGCGGAGGAGGTCTTGCATTCAGTTGCAGATGATAGTATCCTAACATTTACATGTTGAGGATGGTCCTGCGGACAAGAACACTCTCTTGTTGAGAGTGGTCCTAACACTTACAAGCTAAGGATGGTCACGTGGATGATAGTAAGTACTCTCTTGATGAGAGTGGTCTTGCATTCATTTGTGGACGAGGTCCTGCATTTAGTTGTGAACGATGATGTTCCAACATTGTTTATGTTGTGGGTGATTTAGCTCAGTATTTGTATACTGTTGATATTGTAGGTGATGCTCTAGATGATGCTCTCTCAACATGATGATGCTTGAGATGATGATGCTCGAGATGATAATGCCATAGATGATGATGCTCAAGATGATAATGTCATAGATGATGATACTCAAGATGATGGAAGAGATGATGATTCCAGAGATGATGATGCTCGAGACGATGATGCCATAGATGATGATGCTTGAGATGATGATGTTCATGATGAGGTTCCACATATTATGACAATGATACAGTTGTTCAAAACTTCCTATGACATATAGACTCACCAATGAGTTGTACAAATGTATTGTTGTTATAGAATACCTTCCTTGTTAAGAGGTATTGTTAAAGAAATGTAACTGCAGAAGATATTATACTTTTGTACTATTATTATTGTCATTCCTCCTTTTGGAGATGTTATTCCTTTGATCGAGGGTGTTATTGATGTATTTGGCAATGTAAAGTCTTGAGGTAAAACCTATGTTGTAAGTCAGGTTAGTAGCACCCACAAAAGTATTATTAAAATGTATTTTTGAGTCTCCCAAGGAAAGTCAACCCTCACAGCAAGGAGAAGTTGGCCATGTTGGGTTATCAAGTCTCTCAATTGACCAGTATAAATAGGAGAGGCACCTCCCTCATTTGGACATGGTGAGCACTCAAGCAAGTTCATTATAGAGAGGAGAAACAATGCATACAAGGAGGAGGAAGCAATCTAGTCTTATTTCTTGGGTCTTACACTGTACTTGGTTGAAATCTATATCGAGGAATTTTTGTTGGGTTTTCTTCCCCACGAGGGTTTCACAAGATAAATCTTTGTGTTCTCTTTTGTTTAGATGTGCTTTTATTATTTCAGTGATCCTTTTGTTTTGGCATAACAACTTTTAAAATCTTAACAATTTGGCGGGGTTCATGGTGATTGCTAATGTCATTGGTAGATGTATTATTATTGGGGAAGAGATCTTGATGGCTTCGAAGAGGAAAATCCCTCATATGCTCGTTGAGATTGATGTCTCATAGGGTTTACTTGAGGACGCGGAGGTTGTATGGAATGGTGGTTCCTTCATTCAACACTTGCATTATTGTAGATTTCCCTTCTGGTGCCATCATTGTAGGAAGACTGAGCATATTAGAGCTTCTTGTCCTTTATTGCATTTCAGGCCCTCTCATAGTGATGAGCAGTCTTCTGCCCATTCATACTAACCTGATGAAGTAAATCACGACTTACATTTTCCCATACCGTTGGACTTGTCCTCTACATCTTCCTTTCTGGGTAAGTTCTGTAATTCCATTCCTGTTCTTTTGAAATTTATGCCTTTGGAATAAATTATTAAGGATTTAAGTTCCTTGGGATTGGGGGGTTTATGAATGTGGAGGGTTGAGGGTTTCTTCAAGAAGGGAGTTATGTGGAGTTCCCTTTTAGTCTAAGGTTATTGGTATTTCAGGCGAGTTTCATAAGGTTTTAGATATTCCTCCTTTAGAACCACAGATGGAGAAGGTAGTTGAGTTGGAGGATAAGGTGGTTAATTAGGATTTTTCTCTAAACCCTTCCTTTTTCCCTTGGTGATGAGTTGGGTGATAAGGAGGTTAATCAAGTCTTTTCTTTAAGCCATTCCACTTCCCCTAAGGCCAAGAATCTTCCAATCTCTCCTTTTCCTATTATTATCTCTTATTCCCATTACCTGATGATAGTATTCCTTTTTCTTCAGAAGGTTTCCCTTATCTAGTGGCCTCATCATCTATTAAACCCATCCCAAATTTCTCTGGGGTCTTAGATGCTTCTCCAAATACTCTCCCTATTTCTTTAATTCGTACTCAAAATGTGACAGTTAGGAAACCTACTCAAAGTAATAAAGGGAACATTAAGTATGATTCTACTAATGATGGTCGTTATTGTAACCCTGGGGTTACTTCTCTGTTTCAAAGAGGTTCCTCAACGAAACTGCCTTCTTTCAATATCAGAGAGTTTGGTAGCTCAACCAAGAGAATTGCACTAAAGAGATTGTTGAGTAATAATAATCCTTTGGTTTTTTTAATCCAGGAAACTATGTCTTGAGTTGTTGTTGCTTGTAAGTTTTTTTTGACCTTAAATCCTAATTGGAAATGTTGTGCGTTGGATGCTAATGGAATGTCAAGGGCTCTTTTGGTGGCATGGGACCTTGATTGCATTGATTTAAAATATTTTTCCATAGTTGTAGGGATTTTGTTGGAGGGAAAATTTATGGGTTTCTCTTCTCCAATAAGGCTTCTAAATGTTTATGGTCACTATAACCATTGACGGGAATTTTGGGAGGAGATATGTAGGAATGGACTTCTTATAACACCCCATTTTTTACCCCATTTGCATTAAAATGTATATGATGTAAATATTGTATTTAATCATGGCGTGCAACTAAAGGCAAAGGCCCCACTGTCGATTTAGTGTTTTATGTTTCGGCAATTAAAATTGATGCCGATGGTTATCATGATAGCCAATGGCACAGTATATTTTGGACATCATGTAAATATGCAATTTAATTAAAATACCCACAACCAGCTATGTCAATGCAACATTAAAGAGATGGGGGCATGATTTCCCAAGGAATAGGGGGGTAATACTAAAACCCTTGAGTCAATGGGGAAAATACAAATGTCAATGGGAGAACCCATAAAAATGTCAACTGCCCATTTTGTCTTTTGTGCCCAATCATTTATTTCTTCAAAAAATTGGTTGAGTTAGTTAATGCATAGGGATGGGAAGAGTACGACAATCAATTTCGAATTTGGGAAGCCACTCATTTTTGAAAAATGTATTTTTGACTTATGGGGCAAGTAAATGCCAAAAAATGCTCCCCAACCCATTATGCATTCACGTCCTCCATTTCCTCAGACAGTTGAAGCTTGCTGAGCTCTTCCCTTCACGTTTTTTTGTTGTTCCTCATCTTGCCATGGCTGGGAAAATCCATTTTTGTGTTGTGGAGTGAATGTGCAGCATGGATTTACATTTTTACGTCATTTCCACAGTTTCTCCATGCCCAGAAACTCGTTTTTGGTTATGCTCAGTGGCTGGGAAGAGATACCCACGATTTTGGGGTTTAGCAGTCGTTTTTGCCCACGTGAAGCCCATAGGCATTTTTTGAATTCGAATCCATGAACTGGGGGTTTGAAGAGGCCATTTTTTCCCACATGAAGCCATTAAACATTTTCTAAAATGAATTGCTCACCCTGGGTTGTTTTTCCCCACTTCCCATTTTTTATTTTGGTTTCTAGGACGTTTTTGTCCATGGCCAACTCTTGTGTTTTGTGGTTCTATAAATCCTTGTTTAGTCTGAACTGTTAGGAGTGGAAGAGGGCAGAATTGGATTGGTAAACCTAGTGGAGGAAGGAACCTCACAGAGAGATCTAGAGGGGTTGGTTATTCTTCTTTGCACACCCTGAAGAGCATTGAATGGGACTATGTAGTAGAGAAGGGTATGCTTCCTTGTGTTGGGTGGTGTAGGTATTGAGAATGCCAAGGCATATCTTGTGTAGGTGTCCATAGCTATGTGGTTGAGCTCACTGGCTTAGCAATTCAACCTGTCCACCTCCTTGGCAGCCTGATAAACCCAAATGTAGTTTTGGCTCAGCTGAATTTTGATATGTCTTTGACTGTGTGTGAGTCTGCTATTGTTCCCTTATTCCTTGTGGGAATCATGCCCAGCTTGGGGTGGTAGTGGTGCTGAGAGATTGATGAGCCCGTTGGCCTATGGTTGGGTGGAACGTTGCAACGACATAGCTATTTGTGGGACAACTCTTTTTCAAGATAAGTATTCTTGTGTGTTTAATTTCTGCAATGTATTTAATTGATAATTTATCATGAACAGGTTGAATGCTTGAACATGACGAATGATGCTTGTTTTATGAATTATGAACAGGATGAATGCTTTGAATAAAATGTATTTACCTCCGATGTAGATTGCATGCACTATGATTCTGTGTATGTTTTTATTTTCAATGCAAATTTTTATGTTTATGTTCATGGGGCTTAGATTGCCCAGTCTGATAGACTAGCAACAGTTAGATCATGTCCTCTCCATCGTCGAGATGAGAGGAGGGGATGTGACAGTGTTGTATCAGAGCTATGTTGCAGCATTGGGCCTCAATGGGCCAAGAACACCAATTCACAGAGGCAGGATTACCCTCTGTTAAGCACAGGCCAACAAAAAAATTTCCATTTTTTTTTCTAAGTGTTAGAGTGTTGATTGTGTCGACTGAGTTAGCCGAGTTGAGCCAACACATGTCGGCTGAGTTAGCTGGGTCGAGCCAACAAAGCTTACAGCGACCGTGTTGGTGTGAAAGGATGATTTGAGTCGATGCATGTCGGCATGAAAGGTTGAGTTGAGCAGATGGGAAGAGGAAGAAAATAAAATTGTTCCGAAGTAATTTTTTTTTAAGTGTTTGAAAAATCGGCAAAAATCAGTGAGTTTTGCCGATACATCGGTTGAGTTTCGCCGACACACATTGGAAAACTTGGGGAGTTTCAGCCGATACATGTTAGGTGGAAATTTAAGTTTCAGCTGATACATGTCGGGTGGAAAGCTGAGTTTTTGCAGATGAAAGAAAGAAGAAATTTTTTCTAAGTGCCAAAAATTCCATATTGGAAGAAAAGGACGATTTTTGTCGGTGTGTCAGGAGAAAAATCGGAATTTCGCTGACATGTAGGGAGCCAAATCAGAGTTTTTTCGATCGGATGAAAAGGGTGAGTTTTGTCGATCAAATGAAAAGGGAGAGTTTTGCTGATATGTGTCGAGAAAACTTGATTGGTTTTGCCGACAAGTTGAAAAAAAAAAACCGAGTTTCGTCAATCGAAGGAAAACAAAAAATTCATCGAAACATAGAATTTAAGCCAGTTTTTTCAGTGGGATTGCAGGTGCTGGAAAGATAAAAAAAATGGCAGTGAGCTTATGCGCCAGATTGCAACCCCCCTTGACCCCCGTCGTACCCTTGAGACAGTCGTTGTTGTGAAAGAAAAGTATAAGTTTTAACAAGCTTTACCAACATATGATTTTTCCAATGCAGATAAGTTGTTAGCAGGAATATTTCACCTTCTGCGGACAGTAAGGTGTTCCACTGGTCTGAATGATTCAAATGCAGAACAAATGAATGACAAAGGTTGAAGACCCTCCTTGGACCCCGTAGATACCTAGAATGTGATGCTTCGATAGTAATCCTTTGTACCTGCAATCAAATTAAACACGCAAACACATCAAAGCTACTAGAATATAACCTATTAATCAATGTCAGTGACTAAGGAATCCAACAACATTTACATGTGAAATCGAACAATAACAGTAAAGTGGGACGAAAATCAGCTTTGCATTAAGATAAAATGGAGAATTTTACAACCAATTAAGCCTTCGTGTCGACATGCATCTCCATGAAACCAAAACTTTCATCCCCATAAGCTCCAACTTCACTCTCTATGCTCTCCAATGGCTTGGGCCAAGTGGTCAATCCAACATCATAACAATACCTCAATGGTTCTCCCCCTCAACCATGGACATGAGCTTGTATTTATAAGGCTCAATGGATAGGAATGGTTGAGAGATTTGTGGATGAGGTGGCCTCTAAGATCCTAAGATGAGGGATCTCGAGCTCAACTAACCCATAATGATAGAGATAAGGGAGGACATGAAGCTCATGATCTAGAAGCCTCGAGAAACTTCTCTTTTTCCCATTTTACCTAGGGTACCTCGTTTCTCCTCTTATGACAGAGCGGTTCAGGTAAGAAACGCTTATGGACTAAGGGCCATAAGCGGTGGCACCGCTTATGGATAACAAGGGATAGGCGGTGCGAGCAAGGTACCGCTCATGGGCAAAGGGGAAAGCGTGGTGCTGAGCATTTTTATGAAAGATTGACAAAATGGTATGAGTTTCCACTCCAAGTGTTGGGATTCAGGGTAAGTGGGTATGTCAAAGGTCTTTGATGGTGACAGGATTTTGGTATAACAGGATGCCCCCCAAAGCATGAGTCTTAGAGGGATACGATAAACGAGAGCTTTGAGAGAACAAGTCATCGCTACGAGGTGAAAATGTCGGCTCGAATGGAGCATGTCATCAAGTAGGCATCTGTAGTACATCAATACTTTGACTCATAGACACAAGTAACCAACTCATGGATGTAGACCAATACAAGGCAGATCCATGGGAGGAATAAACAAGCATGGCTACTAGAATACAGCGTAGATCAATGTGATAGAGGACTCAAACTTGGACATAGCTACCAGACATACAATGTAGATCTATGTCATACAGATGCAAATTTGAGCATATCCACGACCATACAAATGTGGATCCATGCTAGATATACAAAACTCCATCGCAACTTGGGGAAAAGCAATGAGTTCTTATACAAATACCTAGGGTCTTCGTCTCATCTTCCGTAAAGTACGATTCTATCCATGTGATTACAATGATCTGAAGTCGAACATGGTAGAAACCACTTGATTACCGACCAATGATGTGAACCATTAACAAGTGCGAGGGAGATCACCATTGATGTCAACGATTCCCAAGGTACCCTAGTACAATCTACTGAGTGTGAATAGATGTCCTGATGTCGAACACTCAGTCGATTCTATCGATCAAAGGTCAATGATGTGAACCTATGTCGAGAGCGAGAGAATATGTCATTAAGGCATACAGATCTCAAGGTACTAAATATTGTTTCTAAGACTATTTCCTGGATGATGAGCTGATGTCGACGAGAATAGTCTCATCGAAGGAGGGCCATGATGAGTTCCACGTCGACAACATGAAACTCGAAACATAGTTATGGAATGATGTGAATGTAGTAACCATAGGAATGACACAAAGACTGTGTTGACTACAGAGGTAAAACTTCTTCAAACCCCCTTTGAACATCAGAAGGCACGACACAAGACTTGGTAGCATGACTGAATGAGACGAATGCACAATGTGATAGTGGACAATGCATTCTTTTGAAAGACTCAAAGGATTGACATGACTCATGAAAATGGATCGTTACTGAGATCAGCTGAATACCCAATTGACTGACATGATGTGCAGACAGGTGCCATGTTCAAAGGTAACGACAAACTACTGCCATTTATTTGCAAAAATGATTCCCTTCCCATTTCCCCCATCATGATTGATGAGTGCCTCTTTTCGGTTTTACGAGTTCAAAGAGGGTAACAAACACTCGATATAGCTTGTCGAAAGACAAGTCCAGACTCATATGTTTTACGAACCTGAGAGAGGAGGGGTTCGTTCCCAAAATGGGTCTCTCACTGTTTAATTTAACGAGTCTAATGAAAGAAAACTCGGTATCGTTCATGTTTAGAGAGTTTGAACGAATACAAAAGAAGACTCCAAAGGGGTCCTTTTTCGATGATTTAGTCTCTAAGGCCTGAAAAAGTGTAAAATCATACCTTAGAGAACTCTTCCAGTCATGATTGGCTGGAGCGCTCCTTTTTTGTAAATAGTCCCACCCGAACCGAAAAAGAGATAACCTACCATCGGAAGGACGACTCTTCAAATGCTTTAACGAGCATGAAGAAGACAAGATCACTCGACAATATTTTCGTATTTAGGGAGCCTAAAAAGAGTTTAAAGAGGACTCCATGAGGTTTCTTTACACAATGTCACTTTTTACGAGCCTGGAAAGAATCGAAAATGGACTCGACAATCTTTTCGTGTTTAAGGAGCCTGAAAAGGAGGTGAAAAGCAGACTCCATGATGTTTCTTTACATAATGTCGATTTTTAACGAGCCTGGGAAGAATCTGAAACGGACTCAAACCTTTGATACTGGGTTTAAGGAGCGTGACCAAAGTGTCATAATAAACGCTCATCGACCTTTTTCGTTTTATGAAAGTGCGAAAAAGCCATAAACAAACTTCCAGAGCTTCTTACTATAGTTCTCTTATCCTGCAATCGACTCAGAAACAAGTGTTAAATGCATTTATGACTAGCATTAAGGGATTATGACAGATAAATTTCAACTAAAATATAATTTTACATCAAAACTATAACATATCAAACCCAAAAATGCCTATATAAGCCATGTAAATAGTAAAAAAACAAATCATTTTACTATTTACCCATAGTGGAGAGCATTTGGAGCACTATCTTAGCCAGATCTTCAGCAGCTGATACCGAAAGTTCTCACCGTCCGTTTTGAGCACCGTTAGTTGTAGGTAACAACTAAAACCCTACTCTTTCATTTCATAGCATTTATTTTGAGTTTTGATGGGGTTTTGGTCCTGTATGGCAAGCCCTAAAACCTTAGAAACGGGCACCACGCATACCCCTTACGGGATATGCGGTACCTCCCAAGAACCGTGCCTATAACATAGTTGATAGGCGGTGCCACTGCTTGTCTCCAATGGCGCATAGGCGGTGCCAGCTGTGGAGATTTCAAACTAATAGCACAAGCAATATAAACCATTATTTTGATTTTAAATGATTAGAGATGATTCTAATGCATGCTATGATTTTTTTTGGCAGGTTTTTGTTGCTCAAAACATGGTGATATGGAAAGAAAGACAACATGACAATGAAGATGTTTTCGCTGAGAGAAATGCGGGTTGTAGCCGCATTACAGAACTGTGGGATCTTGAAGTTCTTTCGGACCCCAAGCATGGTGTCACACGAGCAGTTACTAGAGTACATACTGCGGATGTGGAATCCAGAGCAGCGGTACTTCGAGGTGGGGGCCCATATTCTGACAGTGGAAGTAGAAAATATCTACTTCTTGACTGGTCTCTCGAGATGGGGTGCCCCCATCTCACTGACAGGTTCCTGTGGAGGGGATATTACCACTCGAGGGCTTATGGATCGTCGCTGTGCTCCAGGGACGAGGACATCGGGGAAGAAGATCCCCATCAGAGCAGTGACGGATGGGCCCCTACAAACCGTCCTATTTACTATGCAGAGGGTGGCTGGGAGTCAAGGTGTGCACCAGGCTTCTAGGGCACACATGTTATATGCCATAGAGGCCATGGCACCCACAATATTCAACTAGGCGGAAGCCATGCTTCCAATATTCAAAGATCAGCTGACTAAATGTCGGCGGGGAGAGCTAAAGCAGTTTGGATTTGGTTCCATTTTAGCCTGCTTCTTCTTTGAGCGGGTTCCACAGATGAGACCTCGGGTGGTCTTCAGAAGTTTGAGAGCACAGGACCCCTGTATGCTGAGCTGGGTCCAAGTCATGGCTCGTACAGGAGCAGGTAGAGGGAAGGTGAAGTTCGGTGACCCGTTCTTCAAATGGCTCCGAGATCAGATCCTCATGGTTGAGGATTATGCTTACGCAGGTACGGACTTCACTGGATATCCTGACCTACCACTCCCACCTGGCGGACAGTGGGGCGACATCGGTAAGAAGCAAGAAACCCTAAAATGGATAAAATGTTTTTATGTTTTTTAATGTTTTATATTTTTTATGTCAAGTGACGAGACCTATATATTCTCATGCAGATGTTGGAGCAACGCGACCTGGAGGAGCTTCTCCATTGAATAGGCGAGCTGGAGCCCACTTTGTACCACAGGGTGATGATATCACCGGGGAGATGGAGGAAAACCTGGAGAGGTTGACCTTGGATATCATAGATGCTTCCATAGATGACCTCCCGATGAGATATCAGAGATCCACAGTGGTAGTATCGGGTCGATTCAATAGGCTGCTGCGTAGAGTAGCTCGAGCAGTGATGTGCTACCACGAGCATCACTAGTGTATGAGATATGTACTGAAAGTTGATAGCTTCAGGATTTTGCCTGAAAGCCTATATGCTTCAGATGAGGTCTTGGGACCTATTTTTTGTAAACTTTTTCGTATATATATATATACAGACTTTTACTTGGTGTTTATATGTCTCAAATGGAAAATGTATTTTATATGAGTTTTATGTGTATCTAAATGTTTATTTACAATGGACCATGTTTGATTTCAATGTCATGAATGGGCAATATGCCAATCTAGGATGTAATTAGCTAATGAGTCAGCAACTACATTATGTTCCCTAGGGATATGCCTATAAGTGATGGTTTCAAATGATCTTTCTAGCAAACGTACTCTCCGGAAGAGGCGGAGAAGCACAGGGTTTCTAATAGTGTAAATAGGTTTTAAATGGAAAACCACGAGTTGTGAGTGCATCAAGACTACTAGATTACGAACATCCTGGGAAGCAGCTTCAGTCAGAAGACCAATGACTGCTTCATAATCGACGATGTTATTAGTAGCGAGACCTATACAAACCGCTCTTGAACTGACCAAATCTTCAGCTGGGGAATAGATGACTCAAGCAGCCGAGGCGAGATTCAAGGTATGGCAGCAGGCACCATCAGCGAATCCGTAGAAATCCATCTACATGACCAAAACGTGGTATAAACAAATGTAGACACTAAACTCAAAACCATCTTGAAAATATTAAAATCACACTAAAAGCCAATCAATATACATATATACAAGATACTATCCAAGAAAAACCTAGGCATAGTACCTTTTTAGGTACAACCCATTGCGGGGTTGCCCCAAAGGGATTCCATCATAATCAACAAGCTCGTAGGCTCCTTTCTCTAAAACCTTAGAAATGACGAAAGGTCCGTACCACATGGACTCGAACTTACCCTTCCCTAGTTTGTCATATCATTGATCATAAATCAAGACTAGGTCACCCTCGTTAAAGACACGAGGTTGGACGGATTTATCATACTACACCTTGACGCGTTTCTTATGTGCCTCATTAGCCAAGGCAACATCTCTCCGAGTCTCGTCAAGGTTATTCAAGAACACAAATCTTTCTTCCTCTACGAAAGTGTTTGGGAGAAGTTCGACGACAAGTTGTAAAGATGGAATCTAACATTGAATCGGTAAGACAACTTCGAGTCCATAGACAAGCTAGAATGGCGTGAAACCAGTGGTTGTTTTTACCGAAGTCCGATAAGCCTAAAGAGTGGAGAAAAGAATGTGGTGCCAATTGAATTTGTGATCTCCAACCATCCGATGAAGCATAGTTTTTAAAACTTTGTTAATGGCCTCTACCTGACCATTAGCTTGTGGATAATATGGCGTAGAGTTTTCATGACGAAAAGCTAGCTTGGCAGTCAGTTCCTCCATCATTTGATTACAGAAATGGGATCCGTGATCAGTAACGATGGACTGTGGGACTCCAAATCTAGCTATGATATGATTGAACAGGAAGAGAGCGACAGTCTTACCATCTTCCACATATGTAGGCATAACCTTAGCCCATTTTGTGAAATAGTCAACGGCTACGATGATGTAACCATGCTCCTCGGCTGAGGTAGGCTTACAATGCATGAAGTCAATCCCCCATTTGGCAAATGGGCCAACGACAATGACGAGGTGTAACGAAGCAAGATGGGTGAGCTTTTTAGGGTAAAAGTGTTGACAAGGTGGGCATTTCTTAACAGCCTCATGACAGTATTTGAAGACAGAAGGCCATAAATAGCCAGCGGGGAGGATTTTCTGGGCTATAGCCATCCTAGATAAATGACCGCCACATGCTCCAGAGCGGCAATCATTCAACACATGTTCAGTCTCCTCATGGGTGAGGCATCGTCAGAGAATAGAGTCAATCCCACGTCTATACAAGGTATCATTCAAGATGAGGTAGTATTTCGCGTGGTGACGGATACGGCGACGATCGTCATGGGATAAATGCAGCTGAAATTGTTGTGTTTGGAGATAAATGAGCAAATATCCATACCAAGGGTCGGTAGTGCTAATCAGGAACAGGAATTCATCCAGAAATGAATCACTGGGCTCAAATTCCGTCGAAGCATAGGGAAGATCACACATAAGCTCGGCAAAGACCAAGGATTTCTTTGATGTGGCTTTGGAAACTTCCAGATCAAATTCCTATAGTATCACTATCCATCGGGAGTACTTGTCCTCAAGCACCTGACGAGTCAGAATGTAATACATAGGGTTCTAGTCTGCCAATACGGTGGTAGTGCGGAGCAGAATGCAGTGACGAAAATTCTGTACAGCAATGACCGTGGCTAATGCTAACTTTTCCACATGTGAATAGCTAGTTTTGGAATCCATAAGATTCTTACTGGCATAATAAATCATGTGCTCCTGACCGTGGAGATTTTCCTGCACTAAAACCATAGCGATGGTAGTAGCGGAGGCAGCAATATACAAGAGAAAGTCCTTTGAATAATCCGGGGGGTGTATCATGGGTGAATGAGTCAAAGCGTGATTAAGATTATCAAAGGCACGTTGGGCCTGGTCATCCCAGAAGAATGGAGTGTTCTTCTTGAGGAGATGCATATAACTGTGCATTTTCTCTGTGAAATTGCACACGAAACGGCAGAGAAAGTTTGCCTTCCCTTGCAAACTTTGGAGTTCAAGGAGATTAGTTGGGGCTAGTAGAGCTATGATGGTGGCAATTTTCAGAGGATCAATCCGGATGCCATCTTTGGATACCACAAAACCTAGTAGACGTCCCGTCTCAACGCAAAAAACACATTTATGCGGATTGAGTTGTATATTATAATGACGACATCTTAGGAATATCTCTTTAAGATGACCAGGGTGGTCCTCCCGTCGCTGTGAATGAGCAGGGAGGTCGTCAAGGTACGATTTAACAATATGTTTAATATCATGAAATACATAGGATATCACGCGCTGGAACATGGCTCCAGCGTTCTTCAAGCCAAAAGGTAACTTCTTATATGCAAAGGTTCCCCGTGGGCAAATGAATGCCATCTTATGATGATCGGAGGGTAATATTTCAATCTGATTATAGCCAGAGAAGCCATCCATAAATGAAAAAATGACACTTCCAGCACAGTTGTCGATAATCTGATCGATGTGTGGAGTAGGAAAGATGTCCTTAGGACAAGCTTTATTCAAATCCCTAAAGTCGATACAAACTCTAATGGTGCCCTGCTTTTTATTGATAGGGACAATGTTTGATACCCATTCCATCAGGGGTACAGGATAAATAAACCCAGCTTTGAGAAGTTTCTCAATTTCAGCTTTAATAGCTGCGGCCTTCCGAGGATGGGCTTGCCTTAGTTTTTTCCTGACATGTTTAGCCGTGGGATAGGTTGTAATTTCATGGACCACAATGGATGGGTCAATCCCCGGCATCTCTTCATAGGACCAGGCAAAAATATCATGAAATTCTTTGAAAAGTGCCTTGTATGCTTCAGATTCATCTTCCGAGTAGTTCTGCCCAACATGAACATGCTCGATAGTATCAGGCTTGGCTGATATGTCAATCAGATTCGTCTGAGTGACGTTGCGAAGGTTTCCTTCAGAATCTCTAGTCTGTGAAACCAGAGATTCTGGGTTCGATCCCCAGTGAAGTCGCTAGATTTGTTAGCAGGAATATTTGACCTTCTGCGGACAGTAAGGTGTTCCACTGGTCTGAATGATTCAGATCCAGAACAAATGAACGACAAAGGTTGAAGACCCTCCCTGGATGCCGTAGATACCTGGAATGTGATGCTTCGATAGTAACCATGTGTACCTGCAATCAGATTAAACATGCAAACACATCAAAGCTACCAGAATATAACCTACTAATCCATGTCAGTGACTAAGGAATCCAACAACATTTACATGTGAAATCGAACAACAACAGTAAAGTGGGACGGAAATCAGCTTTGCATGAAGATAAAATGGAGAAGTTTACAACCAATTAAGCCTTCGTGTTGACATGCATCTCCTTGAAACCAAAACTTTCATCCCCATAAGCTCCAAATTCTCTCTCCATGCTCTCCAATGGCTTGGGCCAAGTGGTCAATCCAATAGCATAACAATACCTCAATGGTTTTCCCCCTCAACCATGGACATGAGCTTGTATTTATAAGGCTCAATGGATAGGAATGGTTGAGAGATTTGTGGATGAGGTGGCCTCTAAGATCCTAGGATGGGGGATCTCGAGCTCAACTGAACCACAATGATAGGGATAAGGGAGGACACGAAGCTCATGATCTAGAAGCCTCGAGAAACTTCTCTTTTTCCCATTTTACCCAGGGTACCACGTTTCTCCTCTTATGACAGAGCGGTTCAGGTAAGAAACGCTTATGGACTAAGGGCCATAAGCGGTGGCACCACTCGTGGATAACAAGGGATAGGCGATGCAAGTAAGGTACCGCTCATGGGCAAAGGGGAAAGCGCGATGCTGAGCATTTTTATGAAAGATTGACAAAATGGTATGAGTTTCCACTCCAAGTGTTGGGATTCAGGGCAAGTGGGTATGTCAAAGGTCTTATCACATGATTGTGACAGGATTTTGGTATAACATAAGTAATTTATGATTTTTGAAAATTCCATGCAGCTAACAATCGTGTTTATGAACACATTTTGCAGAATCATGGTCACCTTCAAAGGCAACATTCCACATAGTGTAGTTCAGTTTTAGCTCGGCCATGAGAACCTACAACATGAATGATGCACAAGATCCCTATGAGCACGAGGAAGATATTATGGGGGAAAATGTATGAGTTGGAAATGTTGAGACATCGTCTAATGGGAGAAGATTTCAAGATACTCCCCCAGATTTTGCAGCCACCATGAGAAGCCTAAGGGTGGAGATGCGAAGTTACAGGGCAGATAATGAAAGATTGGTTAAGGCTCAAGAGGAGCAGAATTAGCTGAATGTAGCCATGCTGCAGAGTTTAACAGACATCTAGAGGCGGATGAGCTCCGAGGACCGGACAGTAAGACCAGAAGGAAGTAGGAGCCATGCTAGAAGAAGAAAAAGACCTTCTAGTGGATCATCTGACCCTGAAGGATCCATTGAGGATTCAAGCTCTTCATCTCACAGAAGTAAGAGGAATAGACGTTACTAGAACAGTTCACGTGATGAATTCAAGAAGACTAAGCCACCTACCTTTAATGGCGAGGTAAAGAATGGTCAAGAAGTTGAAGCTTGACTTCTTGGGATGAGAAAAATATTTCAAGGTCTAATACTACTCTGGAAATATGAATGCTATGGTGTCCATCTTCAATTTGACTGGAAGAGCATCCATATGGTGGGAGCACTTCAGGTAAGTGAAAAATATTAAGTATTTCAAGCAGAAGTACCTCTCTGACAAGTATTATGATGATAATATCAAAGAGTTCCATGAGTTGAGATTGGGACAACAGACCATGGAAGAGTATGCAAACAAGTTCCTATAGCTATTAATGTATGCCAGGTACATCGGGGATGACAAAGTGAAAATCCAACGTTTTTTGAGTGGAATACCTCGGTCTTACAAAGACAGAATTGAGTTTTATGAACCTTGAACTCTGGAAGAAGAAATAAGGAAAGCTAAGTATTACTATGAGCAAAGAAAAGGCAAACCTGCTTAGCAAAAGACATGGAAGGACAAAAAGAATGAGAAGTTTGACCAAAGGAAGAAAGGTTTCAAACCTTCTAACTTCAGGAATTAATAGAAGCAGCCATCCCAAGCTGTAAGTAGGCCAGCTAGAGTGGTGGGAGAAAAACCAAGAGATCCACAACAGAACAGAGAACCACTCCATTGTTGGAAATGTGGAGGACCCCACATGCTCAGGAATTATCCACTTGAGGATGGGAATGCAAGGCCAACTTAGAACATTCAAGAAGCAGAAATAGTGGGTCAAGTAGCAAGGGTTGTCCCTAGGATTTATGCAACATTGGAGGACCTCCAGGTAGATCATGAGTCAACTATGGTTGAAGTTGCAGGTAAGATTGTTGAGCAATCTGTTTCTGTTTTGATTGACCCTGGTTCTACTCACAGTTACATTACTCCTAGAGTAGTTGAGATTTGTGCTTTTATGAAGTTAAATCATAGAAAATCATGGTTAGTTCAGCTAGCCACTAGAACTAAGAGAAAGGTTAGTGAAGTGGCAGAGAAATGTCCATTGGTTATTAATGTATTGGTAACTTATGTGGATTTGAATGTTCTACCACTTGGTTCTTATGACATTCTGAATGGAATGGATTGGTTAGAAGCTCACAGAGTAAAGCTTGACTGTTATAATAAGACTTTTGAATGCTTAGATGAAGAAGGCAACTTAAGAGTTGTAAGAGGCATTCCAAAAGTAATTTCTGTTAGGAAAATTTCCAACAATGCAACTAAAGAAGTTCTGTAGGAAAGGTTGCCAGTTGTATGCATCCCATGTTTTAGAGGCAACAAATAATGAAGCTCCTAGGTTGGAGGATTTTCATGTGTTGCAGGAATTCAGGGATGTTTTTCCTGATGAAATTCTAAGGCTTCCTCTAAAGAGGGACATTGAATTCACAAATGAACTTGTGCCAGGAGTAGCACGAGTGTCCAAGACACCCTACAGGATGAGTACACCGGAAATGATAGAATTGAATATGCAACTACAAAAGTAGCTAGAGAAGAAGTATATTAGGCCAAGTGTGTCTCCTTGGGGAGCATCAGTTCTGTTTGTGAAGAAACAAGATGGTACACTCAGGTTGTGTATTGATTACAAACAGCTGAACAAAGTCACTGTGAAGAATAAATACCCTTTGCCTAAGATTGATGACCTCTTTGATCAAATGAGAGGAGCAAAGGTATTTTCCAAGATTGACTTAAGGTTTGGTTACCATCAGGTGAGAATCAAGGATGAAGACATTCATAAGACAACCTTTAGAACAAGGTATGGACGTTATGAGTTTGTAGTGTTACCATTTGGTTTCACAAATGCACCAACTACATTTATGTGCCTTATGAATAGTGTTTTCAATAGGTATCTAGATAAGTTTGTTCTTGTTTTGCTTGATGACATTCTTATTTACTCTAAGAATGAGGAGGAGCATGAAGAACATTTGATATTGACATTCCAATTGCTCAGGGAGCTTAAGCTGTATGCAAAGTTGAGCAAGTGCGACTTCTATAAAGATGGGATTCACTATTTGGGTCACATTATCTCAGATATGTAGACCCTAAGAAGATTGAGTGCATTATGAATTGGCCTACTCCAAGAATTGTGACAGATGCAAGATCTTTTATGGGCCTTGCATGATACTACAGAAGATTCATTGAAAGATTCTCCAGGATTGCACATCCAATCACTTCTTTGCAAAGCAAGGGAATAAAGTTTGAATGGACACCAAGGTGTGAAGAAAGCTTCTAGCAGTTGAAGAATCTTTTCACAAGTGCACCAGTTTTGAAGATTGCAGACCCAGAAAACATATTTTGTGGTGTGTACTGATGCATGCGGTCAAGGGCTTGGAGGATTCCTTATGCAAGACTACCACGTGATATGCTATGAGTCAAGAAAGTTGAAGGAGCATGAGAAGAGCTATGCCACTCATGATCTAGAACTTGCAGCCATAGTACATGATCTCAAGATGTGGAGGCATTACTTAATGGGCATAAAGTTTGAGCTAAGGACAGACCATTTTGATCTGAAGTACTTGTTTGATCATCCTACTCTAAATGCTAGACAAGCTAGATGGCTGGAGTTTTTATGTGAGTTTGATTTTGAAATCAAACACATAAAAGGAAAAGAGAATAAAGTGGTTGATGCGCTTAACAGGAAGGTGCAGGAAATGCATGTGGCATCTCTTAGTATTTTCCAATCAAATTTCAGGTAGCAGATTGTCACTCATACTGCTGAAGATGAAATGTATGTGCAGGTCAAGGACAAGTTGCAAAAACAAATCCTTGAAAAGAAGTATGACGGATATAAATTGGAAGAAGATGGACTTCTTACCTATAAAAACAGAATCTATATTCCAAATGTAGCAAATTTTAGGAGAGTTGTTATGGATGAGATCCATCAAGCTCCATATTCTGGTCACCCATGATATCAGAAGACAATTGCTACAACCAGAAAGTAGTATTTTTTGCTAGGAATGAAAAAGGACATGGTTGAATATATTTCAAGGTGCATGAAATGTCAACATGTGAAGGTTGAGCATTAACACCCAGTAGGTTTGTTGCAGCCTTTGCCAGTTTTAGAATGGAAATGGGAAGTTATTTCCATGAATTTTATTACAGGATTGCCGATGACTTGGAGACAACATGATTCCATCATGGTTGTGGTGGACAAGTTTACAAAGGCAACACATTTTATACCGGTTAAGTCCACAAATAAGACTGATGACATTGAAAAAATCTTCATGAAGGATATTTTCAAATTGCATGGATTGCCTAAGGCAATAGTCTCTGATAGAGATGCCAAGTTCACTTCCAATTTCTAGATGGGTTTGTTTGCAGATTTGGGTATAAAGCTAAACTTTAGCACTTCCTGCCATCCTCAGACTGATGGGCAAACAGAGAGAGTGAATCAGGTGCTTGAAATGGACAAACCAACCAAATGGGAAGATTATTTACACTTGGTAGAATTTGCATATAACAATGGACAGCAAGCATCCTTGGGGATGAGTCCATATGAAGCCTTGTATGGCAGGAGGTGTAGGACACCAGTGACTTGGGATAATATAGTGAACATGACTGTGCTTGGGATAGAATTGCTCAAGGAGATGGAGCAAGAGGTTGCAAAAACTAGGCAAAATATGAAAGCAACCCAGGACAGACATAAAAGCTATGTTGATAAGCATAGAGTGCATAGAGAGTTCAGTATTGGGGATCATGTTTATCTTAGAGTGAGGGCAAGGAAGAGTTCCTTAAAGCTTGGAAGTTGTGCCAAGTTGTCACCTAGATAGCATGGTCCATTTGAAGTGCTTGAAAGAATAGGGCCAGTTGCATATAGAATTGCATTGCCTGCTAGCACTAGAGCTCATAATGTTTTCATGTTTCTTTACTTAAGAAATATGCACATGGTCCTAACCATGTGATAAATTGGGATGTGATTCAGGTGGAACCCGAGGGAGAGTTCCAAATCGAACCAATGCACACCCTTGACAGGAAGGTCACAATGCTCCGGAATCGAGCCACACAACAGGTAAAGGTGCAATGGGATCACTACGGTCTTGAAGAGCCTACGTGGGAGCTGGAGGATGTCATGAGATTGGCACATCCATTTTTGTTCAATTCTGCAGAACACTGAGGGCGGTGCTAGTGTAACATTTTGTTCAATTTTGTAAATCATCGAGGACAGTGTTGTTGTAAGGGGGAGGGGAATGTAACACCCCGCTTTTGACCCCGTTTTCATTAAAATGTATATGATGTAAATATTGTATTTAATCATGGTGTGGAGCTAAAGGCAAAGGCCCCACCGTCGATTTAGTGTTTTATGTTTCGACAATTAAAACCGATGCCGATGGTTATTGTGCTAGCCGATGGCACAATATATTTTGGACAGCATGTAAATATGCAATTTAATTAAAATACCCACAACCAGATATGTCAATGCAACAATAAAGAGATGGGGGCATGATTTCTTAAGGCATAAGGGGGGTATTCAAACCCTTGAGCCAATGGGGAAAAGACAAATGTCAATGGGAAAACCCATAAAACTGTCAACTACCCATTTTGTCTTTTGTGCCCAATCATTTATTTCTTCCAGAAATTTGTTGAGTTAGTTAATGCATGGGGATGGGAAGAGTATGGCATTCAATTTCGAATTTTGGAAGCCACCCATTTTTGAAAAAAGTGTTTTTGACTTATGGGGCAAGTAAATGCCCAAAAATGCTGCCCAACCCATTATGCATTCATGTCCTCCATTTCCTCAGACATTTGAAGCTTGTTGAGCTCTTCCCTTCACGTTTTTTGTTGTTCCTCGTCTTGCCATGGCTGGGAAAATCCGTTTTTGTGTTGTGGAGTGAATGTGCAGTAGGGATTTATGTTTTTATGTCGTTTCCATAGTTTCTCCATGCCTAGAAACTCGTTTTTGGTTATGCTCAGTGGCTGGGAAGAGATACCCACGATTTTGGGGTTTTTAGCAGTCATTTTGCCCACATGAAGCCCGTAGGCATTTTTTGAATTTGAATCCATGAATTGGGGGTTTGAAGAGGCCATTTTTGCCCACATGAAGCCATTAAACGTTTTCTGAAATGAATCGCTCACCCTAGGTTGTTTTTCCCCACTTCCCATTTCTTATTTTGGTTTCTAGGACGTTTTTGTCCATGCCAACTCTTGTGTTTTGTGGTTCTCTAAATCCTTGTTTAGTCTAAACTATTAGGAGTGGAAGAGGACAAAATTGGCTTGGTAAACCTAGTGGAGGAAGGAACCTCACAGCGAGATCAAGAGGGGCTGGTTATTCTTCTTTGCACACCCTGAAGAGCACTGAATGGGAAGGCATAGCTCGAGGGATTATGTAACATAGAAGGGGATGCTTCCTTGTGTTGGGTGGTGTAGGTATTGAGAAGGCCAAGCCAGATCTTATGTAGGTGTCCATAGCTCTGTGGTTGAGCTCACTAGCTTTGCAATTCAACCTTTCCACTTCCTTGGCAGCCCAATAAACCCAAATGTAGTTTTGGCTTGGCTAAATTTTGATATGTCTTTGGTTGTGTGTGAGCCTGCTATTGTTCCCTTATTCCTTGTGGGAATCATGCCTAGCTCGGGGGTGGCAGTGGTGCTGAGAGATTGATGAGTCCGCTGGCCTATGGTTTTGGTGGAATGTTGTAGCAACATAGTTGGTTGCATGACAACTCTTTTTCAAGAGAAGTATTCTTGTGTGTTTAATCTTTGCAATGTATTTAATTGATAGTTTATCATGAACAAGTTGAATGTTTGAACATGCCGAATGTTGCTTGTTTTATGAATTATGAACATGATGAATGCTTTGAATAAAATGTATTTTCTTTTGCTGTAGATTGCATGCATTATGCTTTTGTGTATGTTTTTATTTTCAATGCAATTTTTATGTTTATGTTCATGGGGCTTAGATTGCCCGGTATGATAGACTAGCAGCAGTTAGATCGTGTCCTCTCCATCATTGAGATGAGAGGAGGGGATGTGACACTTCTTTGAATGCATGGTTTGATTTTTGGGGGTGGTCTCAATTTAATTCTTTCAGCTACGGAGGCTTGGGGAGTTGGGAGAGCAATAGACCCTTTATCTGGTTATTTTATTTCCTTATTTGAAAATGAGGGTTTAATTGATATTTCTCCTTGTAATTTGGTGCCGAATGGGTCTAATGGTAGGGTGGGGGTTGCAAGCGTTGCAAAGCGCTTGGATATATTTTTGTTGGTTGAACAATTATGTAATTCTTAAGGTCATTATCATTCCTAGTCAGTGTCAATTGGGGTCTCTGATCATAAAGTTGTGATGTTAGAATTATATTGTGTTAAGAGTTTGATGCATGTTCCTTTTAAGTTCAATAATTGTTGGCTGGAGAAACCGGATTTTTTTCTGTTAGTTGAGGAAAAATGGAAGTATTTTTCATCATTTGTTAAGCTTCCCCCTATCAGTGGTTTTATAAAAAAATTTATCTTTGTTTAGGAATGAGGTTTCTACAGTGGGAAAAAGAGAAAAAGGCTCATAATGCTAAGGACTTGGTTAAGATTGAAGAGGAACTAGAGTCTTTACAGGGACAGGTTGATGATGATTATTTCACTTATTCGAGAAAATAAAAGCTTCTTCATTTGCAATATTTGAAGGCTACAATTTTGAGACAAGAAGGGGAAACTTGGCGTCTTAAAAGTAGAGTTGTTTGGTTGGAAGCAGGTGACAACACAAAGTTTTTCCATTGTTTTGCAAACCATATACGCATTACATATTCGATTTGTAAACTTAATTCTATGGATGGTGATTTAATTTAGGATCAAAGGTCTCTTAGGAGAGTTGTTGTGTCTTTTTTTAAGGATATTTACAGCGAGGTAAGTAGCTCAAGTTTGAACATCAACTTAAAATTTTAAAATTGTTCCCAAGATTTTTTAATGAGGAAGATGGATAGTCTATTGGTGCTGAGGTTGGTTTGGATGAAGTTAAAGGGGTGTTATCTTAATTTGTTAAGTTGAAAATCCCTGGGTTTGATGGTTGTCCAGTATAATTTTTTGTTCATTTATTTGTTTTGTTGGGAGTTAATTGACCTGGTCATTATAAAGTCTAGAAGACTAGGCCAGTTTCCTTCAGTATTGAATTCTACTTATATTACTCTTATTCCTAAGAGAGATAAGCCTGAAAATTTTAATGATTTTAAACCAATATCTTTATGTAATCTTATTTATAAGATTATTATGAAGATTATTGCAGACATGAGGAGAGATTCTTTGGGAACAAGTATTTCAGCTAAAGAGTTTAGTTTCTTGCCTTAGAGACAGATATTGGATGTTGTATGTGTTGCTCAAGAATGCTTACATTGTGTTAAGAGTAAGAAGTTAAAAGCTTTTATATTGAAGGTTTACGTAGTTAAAGCTTATGATAGGGTGGATTGGTCTTTTCTTCCTCTCATTTTCATTCAAATTGGTTTTCCATGTGAGGTGACTTGCTGGATTATGGGATGTATTTCTTCTACCAATTTTGTTGTTTTGGTCAATGGCTCTCCCACTAATTTTTTTAAAAGTGGTAGAGGTTTGAGGCAAGGGTGTATTATTTCCCCCTTGTTGTTCATGTTGGTTATCGAAGGCTTGAGCAGGCTTATTTTGGAGGCAAACAAGCAGAAAAATATAAAAGGTATTAAAATTACAAATTCTATGGCCATCACTCATCTTTTATTTGTTGATGATATATTGATTTTTGGTCATGGATTTGTGGGTGAGTGGAGAATTTTAAAAGAGATTTTTGAATCTTTTTGTTTGGCCTCTTGTATGGTGATTAATGAACATAAGTCTTATGTTTCCTTTAATTGTGATGATGAAGAGCTTTGTGCACAAGTTGCATCCTTTTTTCCTTACAAAATGTCAGAGATCAATATTGGTTTAAAATATCTTGGGTACTTTCTAAAACCCAACTCTTATGGGACAATGGATTGGAATTGGTTAATATAAAGGGTGGAGAAAAGGATCAATGTTTGGTGTTATATGTGGCTTTCTTATGGTGGAAGACTGGTTTTAGGAAGTGCAGTGCTTCATAGTAACCATGTGTATTGGTTCTCTTTGGTTATTGCTCCAGCGACGGTGGTTTCACATATCAGCAGTATAATTTTCCATTTCTTGTGGGCCAGTAGTTTGGATAGTTCTAAATTCCATCTTGTTATTTGGGAGAGTATTGCATTGCGTAAATATTGTGGTGGTTCAAGAATTAAAATATGTCCTGGTTTAATAGAGCCTTATGTGCAAAAGGCTTATGGCATGCTATGTTTTCAAATGGATTATGGAGAAACGTTATTTATGCTTAATATATTAAGCTTCCTTCTATCTTTGATTGGTGCATAATGGTCAAGAATTTGCTGATGGCTACTGGAAGACAACTCAACAATTGTATCTTCCTTTATCTGTTGTGGATGAATGGGATCATTATACGTTTTCTTTATATCAAACAAGTATTTGGTTAACAAATCAGTGGGACTCTATAGTTTGGGAACCAAATAAAAGGAGTGGAGATGTTACTGCTAAGTTAGCATATAATTATGTGGTGGAGGATCAGTTGGAACGAAGTTCGTTGTGGTGGACAAAATGTTTGTGGAACAGACACATCCCTTTAAAGATTGGCTGGCATTAAACTGCAAGATTTTATCCTGGGATAATTTGTAAAAGAGAGGTATGTGTGGCCCGGGTATTTGTGCTTTGTGCATGAATGATCTTGAATTTGTTCCTCATTTGTTTTGTCATTGTTTTTTCTTCAAATCTGTTTGGTTGGAGATATGCAGAACCTTTTCCTTACAATTTGGAATGGGATTAACCTCGAGGACAATTTTAAAATTTGGACTGGTTTGAGGTTCAAACATAGATACCTTCCCTTTTTTGTTGTTTGGGAAACGTGGAAGACGAGGAATAGAGTGATCTTTCAAGATTTGAAACCTTTTGTTCATCTCGTCGTCATCAAGATTGTAGCTGTAATGAAAGAATGGTATAAAGTTTAAGGTGTTGAGAAGCCTAGGGTTTTGATTAAGCCTTCTTTTTTGGATGAATTTCCCCTCGGTTTCTTTGATGGTGCTTAGAAAGATGGAGTTTGTGTTGTTGGCATGGTTCTAATTTTGAGAAGGAATCATAGTGTTAGGTTGAGAACGAGTCTTGGATAGGACACCAATATTTTTTGTAGAACTTATGACGCTTTGGGGTTTGTTGTGGTTTGCTTGAAAATGAGGTATCCTGAAATTAAGGGTTGTTGGTGATTCCAAAGCGGTTATTAATTGGATTGATGCTAAAAACTCCTTGCAGACTTTGTCTTTATCATAATGGATGAAGAGGGTTCATATTGAAAAGCTACTATTCGATTCCATCTCTTTCAAGCATATGTATCGTATTTTTAATCAAGAGGCATATAGTATCTCGAAGCAATCTATTGGGGATATGTCTAGTTTTATTAGTTTCTTGGATTATTTGGATGGAGAGCTCATAGTTTTTGGACTGTATCATGTATTTTGACTTTTTGTTCTAGTTGATTTTTAGTAGTTGTAAGTCTTTTTTGCTTAATGTGTCTATCGGGGCCTTGGACTAGGTGGTCTATTAGTATGTTTTTTTGGATGATTTATATCTTGATGGATTGGAGTTTTCCATGTATGGGGGGATGTTGGTTTTTGTATTATGTAATGGGTGGATGATTATGTATATTTGATTCTATATATGAATACCAAGTTGCATGCTTTTTTTCTTCTTTTGAAAAAAAAAATGCGTGGTTTGACTTGTTATGCCAAAGTCATATTGGACAAGAAGGTCACAACGTTGAATCCCCTTGAAATTAGGTGTACATGGTGTATCTGAGCAAGTGTACATGGTGTATGTGAGCACATTACCTTTAACGCCATTTACAAATTGTGAGGAAGCACTTAAAGGAGGATTTTCTAAACACATGCACCAACATATGTATAACATGGCTTTGGGTCTTTTAAACATTAAGAAAATTGTACTTTTTTTTTTGTCTTTAAATACTAAATATATTTGGTGTCAAGATGAATGCATTGTGATGACGAGGAAAAGATTCATTACATAATCTTTGATAACTCTCATTGACAAAAGGGTGAACCAAATAATTCAGCATCTCACTTTGTTGGATACTTGTGCAATTGGAAATATAGAAGATCTTACTACTCTCTAAATTGTATGGTGAAAGGATGATTGTTGTAACTTGAAAACTAAATCATTGATTCTATTCTTAGGTTTTCATAAATAAATAAAATATGTTTATTTTTCTTGGAAAAAATGTAAATGTTAATGTTATTGTCTCATGGTGTCATGCCACCAAGAGAGTTATGTTGAGTTTCACACCTTTGAAATCAATGGAGATTATTTTTGAACACTAAACAAGGAGTTTAAAATTTTTAAGCTTAAAATGATTATAAACATTATTATTATATTTACATAATTTATTTAGTATTTCATAAAATAAATTATATTTCATAATTTATTTATTATTATATGAAGCTAATTTTCAATTTATATTGAATGACAAATTAGAATAAATTTCAAATGGTTTGAAAATACAATGCCTCTTGTGTGATATTAGCCTTTTAAGCTTAATTTGCATGTTTTCTCACTTGAGAGCTATTTATTACACAAACATGTGCCAAAAATCCAAAACTTGTTGCACAAATTATGTTGCCAAAAGTTTAGAACTTATTGCAAGGAGAGGTTTGCATGTTATATGTTATAGTATTTAATCCAAGGAGAGGTTTTGCATGTTATAGTGTCACATTGATGTACATATGGCCACCATGGTTTTCTTATTAAACCTTAATAAGTGAATATTTACATTTATTGAACAAGTTTAAAAGTAAATATAGTAATTTTTATGGGATTTTTTTTGTATTGTAACGTATGAAAGTAGCATAGTTAGTTGGTTTGGTATAGACATGCACAATATAGATCAATTGTGTATGTATGGTTGTGGTGATCTTAGTTGTTTTTATTTTAAAAATATGTTACAGTTATTTTTTAATTGTCAATCATGTAGATAAGTCTTTGTGGTGACACTGTGTTTTCTAAAGCTATGTAAATATTTTATTTATTTATTCTATAAATATTAAAGAGGATTTTTTTTTGGAAAAAACAAATTTAGAGTTTTATTTTTATTATGATGATACCAAATTTAAATATCAAAATTGAATGTTGTTTCATATATTATTGTTTTTAGTTACATGGATTGCAAAAATATATACCTATATTTTATAATAATAATAAAATAAATACATAATATACAAATTTTGCAATATTCAATAAAAATTTGTACAAAGGAAAAGTACAACTATATAAGATTTTAATTAGTTTTTTAATATATGGCTTGACAAATTTGTAAATGAAGTATATATATTATGGGCTTTAACTTGTTAAACACTCAATCACAATTAAATATTATTAAATTGACACGGTTAAGATAGTTAGTAATAATAATTTTATATGAACAAATCATGAGAGAGAGAAAGGGAGAGAGATCACAATTAAATATTATTAAATTGACATGGTTAAGATATTTAGTAATAATAATTTTATATGAACAAATCATGAGAGAGAGAATTCGATGGTTAGCTCAAGTTGATGAGTGTTGTAAATAACAATCAAAAGGTCTCGATGTCATATTTTCAGGTGGCTATGCTAGTGCCTCGCTTGATGTTGTCGTTGCGTTATGTTGCCTCCTCACTGCAATTGAACGGTTTACCTTGAGTATCATCCGTGAAAGGAGGGGAAGTGTCGTGGGTTTCACATGATGTATATTCCATTGAAAATAACTTACATAATATTGGATAAATTATTTTTATTTATAATTTGATTTATTTATAATTAAATAAATCAAAATAATCATCATATAGTGAAATTAAATTATGTTTGATTATTTAAATGAAATAATATTTTTTAATAAAAACTTACATAGTTGTTTGGAAAGGAAGGGAGCACAACAAAGGGTAAGAAAAAACATACGACATTGTGAGGAGGACATCTTTTGGATTTACGGAACCCTAATGGGGGCTATTGTGAAACACTAAGGCATTGGGCTCGAAGGAAGGATAGAGATCAACATTGGAGAGTACAAGCCTTTGGTTGACTACAATGAGAATTCGTTGATGGAGGAGGAGACCTTTGGCTATGTGGAAAGATCCCCAAAGTGTGTGGATAGGTTTTGATGGGCCTAGTGGCGGGGGCAGTCAAGAGGCGATTGATGGGGCAGATCCCATAGGTTTTGTTAGTTTCCCTTTGTCTTCTCTTGGTGATGAGGATTTTGGGTTATTGGAGGACGTTAGCTCCTATAGAGAGAAGGTTCTAGATCATGCTCTGACTCAAACTTGGACGAAGAAGTCAGGCCTGAAGGAATTTCCTACCGAGGGAAAATCTTGTCCAAAGGGGGAGGGTCGAAAAGGCATTTCGAACCCTCCAATGTCTGCATCGAAGGGATTGATAGGTTTGTTGTACATGACAATACACCCTTGTAACCTAGGGTCTGGGGTTACCAACTTACTAAGGCACTTGCAGACAATCAGCTTTTACAGAGAATAAAATAGGAATAGGAAGAGAGTTTGGCTTACCCGATTTATGACGGTTGGTCCAAGCTTTATCTTCTCTTGCTTCAATATTATCCAAAGCTTATAGGGCTGCTTCTCTTCACCTGCAAAGAGCCAATTATTCAAGAAATATCTCATACATAGATATATCAGAGGTTAGATGAAATACATATTAATACCATAATTGAAATCATTCATTAACCAATATACATGAGGCAAGTACAATACAAATATTGTAAGAAGAATTCTCTTTATTAACAAATAGTGAACATGTAAGAATACAACCCAGCTTCTAACACAAGGACTCCTCTACAACCATGGACACTGAGTTCTGTTGCTCCAAGACCCTGAAGGAATACCACGAGCATAACTTTGCTCTCTTAGAATTGATTGTCTAGCCCCATCCCAAGGCCTCTATTTATACATGGGGAAATAGAGAGGTTTCGAAGGTTAGGATGGTTGAGACAATTGGGATAGTTATGGATTAAGACCCAACTAATCTCATCTAATCATGATTTATATTTTTTAATGTCGAATCAAGGCACACGTGAGTATACATATAAGCAAGGCGCATATGACACACTTGTTTCTCAAAGGAAACTCGCGTGTTCAATGTACATGCGGGTTGTAATGCAAATACTTACATGTGACACACGAGTTGCAATGCAAAAAGGAGCGTGTGCAACCCTAGAATCAAAATAAAAATATGTCAAGCTGGTTAAAAGATCATGCATCAATGGTCATGCACATCTATAGTGTTTTGGCCACTTCAATCCTTATTTGTCCTTTTGCGTACCGATATAATGAATGTCAGCACTCAGACGGAGAAGTGCCATTTAGGTTGATAATAGATGCCCCCTAATGTGTGAGGTCAGAGGGAAGTGATGGATGAAATACATTACAATATTTATATTGGAGAACTCAAATGTCCAAGGCAACAGAGGAAGTACCTGAAACAAATACATATCAATGTCATATGCAAAATCATATCTGAGGAAGCCATGTTCAATATACTGGAACACTAGCTCCTTTACAATATTTGATTACATCATATGATACGGGTACTAGACCACGTATATTGCAAAGGTGGATCGAAGCCATAATATACAATGACGAGCCTTCAAAATCTGGAAGCTGTGTAACTGATCATAACATAGTCTTACGCAACTTAGGTTATAGATGTGAACCTAAGGTCTTCATCAGAATCCAAAGGAACCAGTACAATCCTGACCATGTGAATAGGTGCACTGAATTCAAACATGGAAAAGACGCAACAGATTGTCAATCAATAGGTGAAACTGACAACTGAAGCAAAGGAGTTCACCAATAATGGTAGTGAATCCTAAGGTACCATCATCAAAACTCTAGGTCATTGTCTTCAGGAAGTACTAATGATGAAACCATATTGTGATGAGGAAGGTAATAGATTCTTCGACGGATCACAAGAGTGACTAGGAACTAGATACGAGAAGGTTGACACAAGTAATACGCATATAAGATAATGATGGGATCAGGCTAATAATTAGAGGAAGGGATAAATCCTTGAACAATGAGCACGACACAAAGATGACCCAAGGAAACTTTTAACTTACATATAGAACAACTAGACTTATCTGACATGTAGGAGACATGTGCAGATTCCCCATGCATAAAGGACAAGTGGAGGAGTAAAGACTCGAAGTGCTAGTTGAGATGAAAGAATAAAATGAAACATGAGTATCAGAAAGTTCAGAAAGTGCTATGTTCAAGGATGACATACTGCCATTATTTATAACCCAAAGAGAATACTTCTTCCTTATCTTTCTTGTTAAATTTTAACGAGTCCAGGAAAGTCAACTCGAGTCTCTCCTCATTTTTGACAAGCTTAAAGAGGGGAGAGAATAATGCTTGATAATGTCACTGATTCGTGGATTTTACGAGCCCGAACTAGTACATGCTCGCTGGTGTTTTCATATTTCAAGAGTCTTAAAACTCCGAAGAAGACTCCAGGGGGGTGCTTTTTCGTCCAATTTAGTTTCCTGAGGCCGGAAAAGTATAAAACATACCACATAAGAACTCTCTTAGCTTTCGAAGAAGTAAGGCGCACCTTTTTTGTACTTAGTCAGGGAGGTACAAAAAAGGTTAAATTACCACCTACCCAGCGCCCCTTCAAAAGCAGCTTATAGCCTGAGTTTTACGAGTGTGAAGGAAGGCAATATCACTCGGAAAGATCCATTTGAGTACAACAAATGGGGCTTACAACAGTAAACTCGATGCTTTTCTTCTTTAGTGTTTAACGAGCATGACAAAGGCATAAAGTACACTCGAAATATTTTTCATGTTTAGGTCCAGTGCACGAAAAAGAGAAAACTAAGCTCATATCGGGCACTCCTTTTCCATAAATTTAGTCCCTCAGGTCTGGAAAAGCGATAAACCTATACCTGAGAATACTCTTCTCAATTCCGTAGAAAAGAGAGTGTTCCTTTTTCGTATTATTCCACATGGTTTGAAAAAATGATAACTTACTACCAATGTGGATGCCTATTCACATATTCTTAACGAGCCTGAATGGACAACTTTACTCGGCAGTCAAGTCTATTTTGAGGAGTTAGACCTGGGCCTAAAGAAACTCCATAAGGGTGGGGAGCCTTATAAAGGGGATAGCTTGTAAAAAGAGACCAAGATGAGGCTCAATTTAGCGTGAAAAATAGCTAAGAAGGCTCCCCTAAACTTACGACAAATGCGGCATGAGTACCAAAAGACAATAAAGTGTTCTAAACTAGGGTACTCATGGGAGGAAGGCTCTATCCATGGAAGAACAATGATGTAGGTGAGGAAAAAATGGTTAAACACCATAGTCCGTGGTTAAAGAAGTAATCCTGGAGTCAAAAGAGGATTAGGTATAGATGAAAAAATGCACATGGAGAACCAAAACCTATCCTATATGAGCGGATTACAACTTTGAACAGCTTTGAACTTGCTGCATTAGGAAAAAAGAATGGTATTAGTTCAAATATAAAATTGTTTTTTAAACTATAGGAAAAAACCCATAAATTGAAAATTTTCCTATATATAGTTCAAAATAGAAAACAAAACATACCATTTGAAGTTTTTACCCAATTTGGCAACAATTTACCTCTAGCTTGGATTGCTCGTTGTGGACAAACCGGTGGATCATTTGGAATTCTGTAAGTGCCAGGTAAACTAGCTCTCCATTCTCTTTCATTTCAACCATTTAAATTTTAAATTTTATGCAAAATTTGGATGTTTAATCCTATCTTAAGGAGGTCACAGAGTACACGCAAGTACGCGACTTACACAGTCGCGTACATGCGACCTACTCGAAAGCAACCCGTGTGTCACACGCGACCTGTCTAAAAGACAATCGCATGTACTGTGTGACATAGGGAAAATAAAATAGGGCCAAAATTTAAAGAATTTTCATGGATTCTAATGTTGAATCTTGGTCTAATGGACAAGTTTAACCATGGTGTTGGAGTGGAGGGAGAGGGAAGCTGAAAATATGGACCAAGATGCACTCCGTAGTGCCCCCACTGTGCAAGCATTACGACAAAGTGGGTTGTTGAAATTCTTCTGCACTTCGCCCATGCGGGTGAATGTCTGCTTGCTCGAGTTTTTAATTGGCTATTGGGACCATGACCTTAGGGCTTTTGAACTTCAAGGTGAAATCTTGGAGGTGGCTTTGGAAGACATATACTTTATTATGGGTTTGTCTCGACAGGGAATGCCTGTCAACCTCGAGGGTACTGGCAGGGGCGGAGACACCATGAGTGTCCAGGATTAAGTGGATACCTACTGCGCACCGAGAAGTTGGAAAGTGGGATCATGCATCCCTATTGTGCATATTACCAATTTCCCACTACAGGTATTGGTAAAAACTATAGTAAGGGTTGCAGGATCTTCATCGCTTCATATTTCTACTCGGAACCAGATGAGGGTTGTTGTAGAGTGTCTACAAGGTACCATATTTGATTGGTGCTCGGGAGTAATCCCAATCATGAAGAAACAACTCTCTGATTGCAAGAGAGGCTGCCGCAAGAATTTTGGGTTTTCAAGTGTATTAGTGGCCTTCGTTTTTGAGAGAGTGCTCGCAATCAGCCCTGCGGTGCCACTTCCAGTATTCTCTCCTCGTCAGCCTAGACTGACCAGGTGGGGAGAGATTTTCCTTCGCCAGGGTGGTGGTGGCTCAGTTCAGAGTGTCTATGATGATGATGATTTATACTTATGGTGGGAGTAGCATTTGCCAGCACTAGAACAATTTCCATATGCTGGTTTGGAATTTCGAGGTGATACTGATCTCGTCCTCCTTCCAGGAGGAGCATGGGGAGCGCTAGGTATTTTACCTTTTTTAAAAAAAAATAATTTTTATGAATTTTTATCATAAAGATATATACATATGTATAAGGGTTTTTTATCTGTTTTAATGTTTAAAATGCAGATGTTGGGCCTATCCACCCTGATGGGCATCCCAGAATGTACGTGCGACCAGTGGCAGGTGAAGACTAAGGTTTGATGAGGGTGCTAGAGGGGAAGCTGGCCAAGCTTACCAAAAGAGTCCCGACCATACGGATTGAACATATCCCTATGTCCATGCAGGAATTTGTTGTAGGAATTCCACCTACCTGGATATGCCTTATGCGAAGGGTATCTAGGGAAGTACTACTCTATATAGAAGCCAGGAAGGTTGCTGTAGATAAAAAAGCTGAAGAGGCTGGTGATGCTGATGATCATGGTGGTCAAGACTAAATCTGGGGGCATTTTATGGATTACGATCCACATTTTGTATATTTTTGTATATTTACATAGTTATGACTGGATCTGAGGATCAAAACTCGACCTATCTTATGGACACACACACACACACACACACACACACACATATAATATATATAATATATATATCACTGGTTTATTTACATGTGTTCAAAATGTATCTGTTATGTAGTTTTAGAAAACGTGTGTTAAATGTCCATCTCAGATATACTTTGCATATGCATTAATTAATGAACTTTAATACGAACAACTTGGAAGACATATGTAACAACCAACACATATTATAAGGACACAAACCAACTAATTATTGTACATAAAATTATATACAATAAAAGACACCAAAAAGTACTAAGCCTAAGAATAATATTTTTTCCGTCTTCGTCGAACATGTTTAGAATCAAGGTAGGTTCGGAATTCATGTTCAAGGATATATGGATTTATGCCCAGTAAGGATGACCAGGCACATGTGTCATGAAATTCCTTTAACAGGGAAGTATATATGGCAACTTCTTCTAAAAGAGAGTTTGCATCAATATGCACAGTTTCAACGACTTCAGGGTTTGGAAATATATTGGTAGAACCAAAATCTTCCGCTGGTCTCATATCGAACTCCTGGTGCTCAATTCTACTTAGTTCTGAAAGGGAGTAGGATCTATAGCGAAGATCTTCGCAGATCTTATCTTGTCCACTCATGGCTTCCAAGATGGCTTCGTCTGAAGGCAAAACCATGTCTAAGCAGTCATCAGGATATAAAAAGTTCTCTGCCCAAGTAGGCAGATAAGCTTCTTCTGACTCTTCGGAGACTGAAAAAGGAATCGGAAGAGGACCAACAGTAATGTCAATGATAGATTGACAAGTCACATCCACCACCTATATGGGCACTTCAAGTTCATTACAGGCAGGAAGAAACCAAGGATCTATTCTATCGACAACCGACTCGGCAAACTTCCCAATATAGGTAGAACCTAGATAGATTATAGGGGCTGGGATATCAAATGTGCCCATTAACGATGAATACATACCAACCCCTAATCTCTCATTAGCTAGTTTGACCTGATCAACCAATGGTATGGTGGACGCATTAGTTTCCATACAGCTCTTCCAAGTGAAATTGAGATGGTCAACAGTGACCAACTTCCCTTTGTGTGGAAACACTACTATGTGAAGAACGATTGAGGCAATTGCACACATAGCATAAGTCCAACCTCTCCCTAGAAGCAAGTTATAGTCCAATGGGGCATCAATCACCTTCACTTCAACAGACACTGCTTTCCCTGCCAACTTAATATCGAAAGCTTGTAGGATACCATGTAGATGGAATGACCTCCCGTCGAAAGTAGTAAGCAAGGTGTTCGATGGAACTAGCTTCGGGGATCCAAGGGACTTCCAGAAGGATAAGGACATGACACATGTGAGAGGACCTTTGTAAAAAACTGTCCTTCCAATGGTATTTCCACCATGAATGACATCTATTGACAAGGCCACATGATACGGCAAGCGCATTTTAACATTTGGCAAATTAAATTTCGCCATAAGGCTCAATGAATCCATACTACTTAAGGCTGCTAAGAGTGCATCTTGCTGGGTGGGACAACTTTGTAACACCTCCAATGCCGACATTGCACATGGAGTTTGGGCCAAATCTTCAACTACATAGTAGTTGGTTGCAACCCTAGCATTAGGATTGTGTAATGTTTTCTTGAAGACACCTTTTGGTATCTTGGGCATTGAATCAATGGGATTCTCGATAGTGAGAGGGTTAGAAGTTTCACCTATAGACTTACCCTTCTCTTGAGCCTCTGTGTCATAGTTCTTATTTCTAGTCTGGAGCAAGGTCTGGGATCGCACCATATTGATATAATTTTAGTTAGGGGTACTGGCAGTGCCCCCAACTACATTAGAAACTGAGGCTGCATTCTGTCCTTGTGGAAATGGATCCTTTAGGACAACCGGTTGTTGGTTCTTGAGCAGCTTCTAAGCTTGATCAATGAGAGGGAATTGATGAGTGAGGTGATCTTCCTGGAACAACTTGCAAGGAAACTTAACCCTTTTCTTTTCTTTTTTGCCCCCATCAGCACTGTTTGTGGGATCTGGCTTGTTTTGGTTTCCCTCACCTTTTTTCCCCTTCTTCTTCTTCCCACCAGGCTGCTAATTGCCCTTCTGAGAGGATTGTGCAAAAACATTTGCATTTTGGGGCGAGGGGGCAGCCTTTGCTGCCTCCATTGTAGACTGCTTGATAGACAACTCATGGAGTTGTTTATCCAATGACTCTATGGTGGGAGATTGAACTGAACCAACCACACCATCAGCATGGGGTCCAGGATTGGGTTTCTCAACACTATGAGAAGACCACGGTGCCTCAAGTATAATTTCATATAATATCCCAGACAGGGCATATATCAAATCCAATTTTTGGGCCCTGAGGATGGCCTCTTCTTCAGTAGTCACCCCCGAAGTGGATACATCCTTAGATATATAAGGCAATAAAGAATTAAGGAACCACTCTAACAAAAACTTAGGGGGAATGGTAGCTTTTATAAGCCTCTTCCTTCTTCGCCACTCTTGGACATGATCTGAAATGTGAGTGGCTTTATCTTGCCTAAAAGTAGACAAGAGGTCTATGCCGAAATTATACCAGATAGGAAGCTGGAAGTGGTTCAAGAATACTTCTGCTAAGTCCCAAAAACTATCAAATGTAGCAGATGGAAATTCAATATACTACTTTGCTGCAACACTAGTTAAATTCCTTTGGAACAATATCAATCGAACGGTGTCATCATTCAGTGAGTTGGAAGAGCACCATAAATGGAATGTGGTGACATGAGCTCCTGTATCTTCTCCAATTTTTCCCTTAAACTTGGGAATGTCCAAAGGTAGCTTAGTTGGAACAGGTGGCCACATAGCATTATGTTTCACCGGGTCATTCATTAACTTGTTTAATTCTGGCAAGTTCAAAGTTTCCAGAAACGGAAGTTTAGGCCTAACCGGAGCCTGAAAAGTACGAGTTTGGGAGGTAGAAGGACTTGCCCCCTGGTTCCCAAATGTGAAGGTAGGGTTTCCCCCATCTACTGGCTTTGAAGTAGTTGGACTACTTTAAAATGGGTTCCACCCATAAGCTAGTGGATTATTTCTGTGTGGTGTAGTATAGGTAGTTTGAGCTCCTCCAGATGAAACTGGAGTCTGAAAGACTGTAGTAGGTATCCCTCTGCTAAAAAGAGAGAAAGGGGAGCTCATGAATGGAGCTGAAATAGGAGTTTGGAAACCTTGACCATAGGTGTTGGTATTTCTAAACTGCATCCCCACATATGCAGGTGTAGGACCTACATAAGGAGCATATGGGGGAATGTGCCCCCTATTCCACAAAAATCCCTAAACAAATGAAAAAGATCCAATAGGACCACTCTAAGCAATGTGTGCAAAAGAGAGTGACGCAAAAGGAGCACCGAGAATCCTAGTGATAACTCCACTAGAAGGGCCTACTACATTTAAGGAAGTCGGAGGTTGAACCACCCTACTGCTAGGTGACAAAGGTGTAGCAGGTGTACTTGGTCTAGGAGTACCTACAGAGGGAAGTGGCACTCCTCTAGCAGTAAGGTTGAGGTGGGGGTAAACATACCCTCCGTAGAGCTTGCCATAATGTTTCTCACGAGAACACCAATCACAAGTGAATCAAATGGAAGAACCTAGACGATCACAAGATCGTTTAAGTTAGTAAGAGGTGAATTAAAGTTTATTGCAAACTCTTCAGCCTACAAGTATTCTATCTCTACTACGGTTGTATCAACCTGGTTTGTCGTAAGTTTCAATTCACTTGGAACTTCACTGATTCCTACCGGTTCAAAAGAACCATCTGTATCTAATCTCCGCCTTTGAGGGGGCAGTGGAGGCTCCACTGTAGTAGCTGGAGGAAGGTTTTGCAACCTTCTTGACCTTCTGAGAGCTTGGTCCTCCACGGTTAAAAATTTGACTCTTCACACACCCTAACGTAGACTAAACACAAACAAACCACACAACACTTACTACAAAATTTCCTAAAGCCAAAGCAGACACACATGGTGTAAGATATGCTTTCCAGAAGAAAGTTGAGAGATATTTACTTGGCGTCCCTGTAGATGTTCTTAGGTACAAGTGGAGGAATCACCCAACCACCCACCCACACCTTCTACCGGGGTTACCTTCCAAGCCTATCCAAGGTCAACCAGAAATAGCCTTCCGGTGTACCTATGTATGAACCCTATATGTCAANGGGGGGGGGGAGTCGTAAGCTTGATTCATACGCATGGGTAGGGTAGCAAAGCCTGAAACCCTGTCAACATCGGCACCACATGGGGCCCAAGAGGTGGTATTGACAAAAGTCCCCAGATGCGCAAAAATTCTTGGTCTACGCCTTGACAAGGAATCAAAGGGTTATCTCCTCAGTCCAAGCCTCCACGCAACCACGTGCTTAACTCCCATTTGGGAGGAGCTTCCTAGATACAACCAACATAGAAAAGGGTTTACCTAGTGATTGGCCAACTACGATTTCAATTTAGTACTTGTGGAGAGTTAAACTCCCTATCCCACAAGTCTAGCATAAGCTAGTAGGTGAAAGATCCTAAAAAGAAAAACTTACTAATAACTTTTAAATTATATCGTTCTTTTTAGTAGGTTGTTTTTAGTCAAAAGGTAGATGGCATGAAACTAGTGTGATGTTATAGACTCGATAAGAAAAAGCAAAATGATGCATAAAGCAAATTTCAAAGTAGATTGTGACTACTTTAACCAAATTTCTTTTTCTTTTTTTATAAATGCAAGTTAATGAACTTAAAGCTAAGTATGAGAAACTACAAGAATTTTTATGACTTTTTTGAAATTTTCTTTGAAAAATAACGAAAAGCAATACTATATGCAACCTAATGCAAAATATTTTTGTCTTTTCTTTTCAAATAACTTAAAAACTATAATGCAAATAAATGCAACTTGAGCAATTTGACTATTCTAAGCATAGAAAAAGTGAAAATGAGGCACAAGGATCCCAAAGTAACCTACTTCCACCAAGATGAAGAAGGATGGAACAAACCCTGACTTGGAGAAACCAACCACTTTAAAAAAAAAAAAATTGCTAGATTCACTAAAGAAAAGTGCCAAACTGATACTACAAGATGTAACACAAAGTATAAAGCATCTACAGTCCTGATCACTGACCTAGACACAGACACTCAACCTATAGACCAAGCATGAGGACCACCTACACTTCACAAATGAAAGAATTTCAAACAAAAAGCTCAAAAGCTTGATGGCCAAGCAAACGTTGTGACACACAGACTTCAGATTCACATAGTCATGCCATTAATAGAAAACTCCCAAACAACTAAAATCCAAAGAGACAGGGATAAGCAAACCCTATCCAACTTATAGGTCGCTACAGGACACATGTGACTATGTATGCAGGAAACCTGCGTACAACACGTGACTATCTTAGACAAAAACTCGCATATACAGGGTCACACACGCGACTGTGCATAAAGCAACCCGCGTATAGCTAAAAAAATTTCAAAGGAAAAAAAACTAGCAAAGGATTCTGGGCATACTACAATGTAAATCAAAAGACAAGATAAAATGATCACACATAGAATCAAAATCAGAACAAAGAATGGTAAAGGGACCTACAGGATGGACCCACAGCAGGTTGGATTCCCCAGTGGAGTCGCCAATTCTGTTGTACATGACAATACACCCTTGTAACCTAGGGTTTGGGGTTACCAACTTACTAAGGAATATGAAGAGAATGAAATAGGAATAGGAAGAGAGTTTGGCTTATCAGGTTTATGACGGTTGGTCCAAGCTTTGTCTTCTCCTGCTTCAATCTTCTCCAAAGCTTCTAGGGCTGCTTCTCTTCACCTACAAAGAGCCAATTCTTCAAGCAATATCTCATACATATATATATCAAAGGTTAGATGAAATACATATTAATATCATAATGGAAATCATTCATTAACGAATATACATGAGACAAGCACAATACAAAGTTTGGAAGAAGAAGTCTCTTTATTAACAAACAATGAATAGGTAAGAATACAACCCAACGTCCGACACAAGGACTCCTCTGTAACCATGGACACTGAGTTCTGCTGCTCCAAGACCTTGAAGGAATACCACCAGCATAACTTTTCTCTCCTAGAATTGATTGATTATCCCCATCCCAAGGCCTCTATTTATACATGGAGAAATAGAGAGGTTTCGAAGGTTAGGATGGTTGAGACAGTTGGGATAGTTATGGATTAAGACCCAACTAATCTCATCTAATCATGATTTATATTTTTTAATGTCAAATCAAGGCACAGACGAGTATATATATAAGCAAGGCGCGTATGACACGCTTGTTTCTCAAAGGAAACTCGCGTGTTCAATGTACACGTGGGTTGCAATGCAAATACTCGCATGTGACACGTGAGTTGCAATGCAAAAAGGAGCGTGTGCAACCCTAGACTCAGAATAAAAATATGTCAAGCTGGTCTAAAGATCATGCATCAATGGTCATGCACATCTATAGTGTTTTAGCCACTTCAATCCTTATTTTTGCTTTTGTGTACCGATATAATCAATGTGAGCACTTGGATGGAAAAGTGCCATTTAGGTTAATAGCAAGGTTTAAGGTTTGTAGGTTCTAATACGGGGGGGGGGGGAATATAGTGAATAAGGTTATTTGTTTACAACGAAGGGAGTGAATCAAAAGCAGAAGAAGGCTATTAAATCTCAAGGAAGCGCAGTTTGGAGATTCAAGCAGAGCAGGTAAGTTTATTGCTTGGGAAAATTTATTTGGAAAGTTTTTGGTAAGGAAGATGAATGTGGATAGCCTAAACTTGTGGATTCAACATTCTTGGAGAGTTGTTCTAAATTATGGACCAATTTTCCATCTGCAAAAGAAAGGTTAGATGGGGTATATTTCGAATGACTGAGGATGTGACTATAATCCTAAGAGGAAAATGGTTTTGTGATAGGGATTATCTATCCATTAAGCCCTGGTATTCTAGATTTGATGCTACTAAGGAATTTGTCAAGTCAACACCAGTTTTGGTCAAGCTTCCAATGCTACCCATAGAGTTGTAGAATGATCAATCCCTGAAGGGCATTAGTGACGCTTTAGATAAGTTCATCATAGCGAATGACTCCTATAAGTCAAATAATACTTATTTTGTAGCTAAAATCTTGGTTGAAATTAATGTAAGCCTAGGTATTTTCAAGTATATGGAGATCAAGGTGAGTTCTTCTAAGCAGATGCAAATTTTAGGTTGTGAAAGTTTTCCTTTTAGATGTGTCTATTTCCACCAGCATGACCACTCTATTCAGGATTGTGACAAATCCTTTATGAAGAAGGTTTGGAGAGCTAAGGAGCCTAGGGTTTCTACCTTGACGTGAAGGTTTCTCCTTTAGTTGATCTATCTCTCCCATTACATGTGGTTGAGGAAGATTCTAGCAAGAAAGATAAAACCATAACATCTGAATTGAAGGTCAAAATGTGATGCGGGAGGAGGTTCATGGTGGATCTCTTATTATATCATTGGAGCATTAGGGATCCCCTAATCCTTTGTCATCTGATTTCCTATACCTTTCCTCTTCCCACGACAAAAATTGAATGAAGTTTGGAATAATAGTATCGCTTTTACCGATATTGGTTTAAACCACTCATTTTCAATTTAAATTCCTGGTAAAAGGATGAGTAACCTTGCTAACAAGATTAGGGTCTCAACCTCAATGGTTGCCCCTGAAGAACGTTTAAATTTGGTGGAATCCTCTGTAGTTTATCCTCCACTAACAAGAGGACTTTTCCCACTAAGGACAAGGGTGATTAATCTTTTAAATGAGACATATACAAGAGGCAATGGTTTCTATGCTCCTTCAAAGGCTTGTAGAGGTTTTTGGGACTGATCTTTTGTCCCCTGTGAGAAGAGGATGGGACACTATCAACTTTGCCCCATATCCCATCTACACTCCCATAGCAATGATCAGTTTGGAGGTATGGGTACAGGTGCTCTAAAGGAACCAGGGGACACCAATCTGATCGCAAATCAACCTTAAAGCATGGATAGGAACAAGTAATCTACAAAGTAAACCAGGGAAAACAAAGGCTACTTTTAGGGGTTCCTAAAGCAACGAATACCCTAGGAGGGGTTGTCCCATGAAGCTACTCTCTTTCAATGTGAGATGCTTGGGGAGGGAATCCAAACAAGTGGTGTGACACCCCCAATTTGACTCCGTGATTGTAGAATATATATATTTGATGTAAATTCTAGAAGCTAAGAACAAATGGTCACTATGACCAAAATACTGTAAGTATGTACATATGTAATGTTATAAAGGTCTCAACTGGCTATAGGGAAGGAATGATGAAGATGAAATGGGGGGCTATGACTCCATAAGAGGGGAAATGGTAGCGGGATAAGAGGAAATATGGCCATGGTGGGATTAGTTCCTTAACCTTAGCCTTAGTCATTAATCCAAGTCCCTAAACTGTGATGAAAGGTTATGTTTTGGTCAAGCCACATTGTAGCAAAAAGCTATGAACATAAAAAGTGATAGCCTCATTGGGAAAGGCTCTTAAATAGTTCATTCACACATGTGCATCTAAGAGGGAAGCAGGTTCAAATATCAAGGAAAATATGTTCTAATTGACATTGGAGCTAGGTATCAGAAAACCAATGGTATTGTACTACATTCCATCCAATCCTTAACCATATGGAAAAATGATGCGTGACCTGTAGTTGTGTGCCCTGGAGTCTTGGTCCAGAGACTTCCTATCCAACATGTACTAGAGCATTAAAAGGGAACTAGAGGTTGTCTGAGGGACTATTATTTCAGAGAATGGGGCTTGTTCCTAGAATTGTGTAGGTTTATGGGGAAGAAAAGTTAAGGATTTGGGCAATTGTAGAAGGGGTTTCTGCACCAGGGGTGGTATCTTTAGAGTTGAGTCGAGTAAAGAGTTGACTCTTAGATACCTGAGGGAAGCACTTAGCCCTTATAGACTAATATCCCTATCTCGAGGTTGGCCTGTCAAAGTAAGATCTGGCTTGAAACAACCTATAGTTGGGAGGAACATCCTTCACCCACAGCCATTTGGACTTCCTGTTGAGATAAGTAGCATGTTCCTACTATGCCATGTTTATGATTATATTATCATAAACATGTTTATGAATGTATGGGTGTTTGCAATTCTTGTTGCATTCACGTAAGAATAATATGAGTAATTCTATGATATGATTAATATGAAATTCTTGAAATGGATTAGGGTAATTGTGTTTGTATCTTTTCAACTGTATAAATATATTAAATTCAACTATGTAATGATAACATATTTCACTGGGTAAATTATAGTGTATTGTAAATAAGTTGAAAATGATTAAATGTAATTATCCATTAGATTTGTGGAATTTAACTGTATTATTTATCGTTGCATAGAAATAGTTGTGTTTGGTCTTTACAATCCCTGTCCATGTAAATTGTTATTTAAATTTATCAGAGTTTATAAAAAGGGCATAATTGCATCAAAGTTTAGAGGTCTCAAACATGTATGAGTCAAGTACAATTTAAAGCTTTCTTTCCAATTGACAAAGGCTTACATTACCATGGATAGATAATGGAAAGTTATGGTTAACTTTTTGCTTGCATTTACTGGGAAAAGAACGTGTTTGCATGAGATTGCTTGACCTTGTTTAATTGTAGTTGTTACATGAATTGATTGTAACCTTTTGTATAAAATCATGTGTGTTTGGGCGACCGTACTAAATTATATAAGTTTGATGTGTTAATTGGTATAAAACTATGGTTAAAATTGGATATAAATGGCATAATGAGTACTAGAGGTATCATACAAGATACAACATAGTACCCCGTGGTATATACATTGGAATATTGGACAATACTGAGAGGTGGGGGTGAATCGGTATAGTTAACTTTTATAATTTAAAACCACTTTTAACATTAATCATTAACACACAGAATCAATAAGAAACATAGAACACATATTTTAGCGTGGAACCCAATTGGGAAAACCACCAATACGTCCTATTACTACAAAATTATATCTACAAATAGTTTATGCCTGCTACAATAGACAAGGATGGTACTACACCCTATTTACTACCAACTACTAGAAGGAGGCTATAACCCCCTGGTTTTAACAGCTACGACTGAAAGGATTCTACAACACCCCATTTACCAGCTACTACTAGAAGGAGGCTACGACCCCCTAGATTTATCACTTGCTACTGAAAGGATGTTACAACACCCTATTTACCAACTGCTACTGGAAGGAGGCTATGACTCCCTGCAGGCATGTTGCCTGCCCTAGCGCCACCCTACCACCCTAGTTTGATTTATTCAGACTTCCAGATCTTCTTGGTTCTTCAATTTTTGTCACTGATCTTTCATCACTTCCTTGGTCTCTGACTTCTGGACACCAGAGACACATTTCATCCTCTTTGAACTTCAACTTAAATACTCCTTGCATACCTTTACAACAACATATTCTTTCAAACAACCACGTCCTTTTCAATATGAAATAACTTTGTTTTTTTAATTAATTATAACTCTATTTTGTAATTAAGCAGTCATGCCCTTTCACACTCTATTTTTAATTAATTATGATTATGTTTTGTCTAACAATTTTGACGACATCTTGGACCATATCAACAACAAAACTCTAGTTACGTCGATTGTATCAGCGACATTGTCACGCTTTTCTCCAAAGTCTGGCGACGCGCCCAGCATCTTCGACTATTTTAGTGCCGACTCGCGAGTCACCTCCAACAGTGTCGGAGAACTTCTTTTAGTTGTGTCTAAACTACCTCTCCGATCATTTCAGTGCCCACTCATGAGTCACCTCCGACGATGTCGACAGACTTCTTTCAGTTGTGTGAAAACTACCTCTCCGATCGTTTCGACTCCCACTCATGAGTCACCTCTGACGGTGTCAGCGAACTTCTTTCAGTTGTGTGAAAACTACCTCTTCGATCGTTTCAGTGCCCACTCACGAGTCACCTCCGACGATGTCGACATAATTCTTTTATGCCAAAACTACCTCTTCAATCGTTTCTATGCGACTGGATGAGTTAAGCCAACATGGATTACTGTCACTTGGTCTCTGACTTCATGCCAACCATTTTAGAGAGACTAGATAATTTACCCCGACATGGCCATTTCAGAGAGACTGGATGAGTTACGCCGACATGGATTTCTTTCATTTGTTTTGACTGTTTTAGAGAGATTTGATGAGTTACGCCAACATGGTAATTTTAGGGAGACTGAATGAGTTACATCGACATGGATTACTGTCTTTCATCCAACTTTGGAAGATGAAGTATCCACATCATGGGGGGAAACTTCTTTGACATCAATGGCAACCATACTCAACAACCACATCATCACTTCCTTTGACATTAATGAACTTCTTTGACATCAATGACAACTAAACTCAACATTCTCCCCCTTTGGAATTGATGGAAACAACTCCTTAATTTCCTCCCCCTTTGACATTAATGACAAAAGCTTCCTTCTAACAGCTCCCCCTCACAACGTATCTCCCCTTAACATGATGCCTTCTCTTTTCATTTGCAGACCTAGTCTCTATTTCAGGAGTATCATATTAAGTCTAATCTTCATTCATTGCTTTCAAGCATGCTTTTTTCCACATTCATATTCAAGGATAGTTCTCTGAAATTTATCAGTTTTTAGAGGTAATCTAATTCCATAATCTTTGGATGTAGCTAGCTCTCATGATCATCATCTATCTTTCCTTCATCGCAATTCTGATTTAGACTTTAAAATATTAAGTGTGCATCAATTCTTCACTTGCTAACATGTCTTTTCCCTTTGTTAACTGGACTTGGTACTAATCATTACTTGAGGAATAATAGTCTTAGTTAGCATCCTCGTTTTCCTTCTTGCGGCAAGTCGTTGAACGATAACATAAGTGATAAATTCATAGACTCCCCCTATCATTGTGCTTCCTTTTGCTCCATTATTGAGTCTCTCTCAGTCTACTTCTAGCCAATTTTATGCATCTTTTCTCTATGTCAACCATGCACCAGTATGATCATTTAACCATGATCATCTCTTATTTTTGTGGAAGATAACTTTCATCGTACCTCAACATTAGATACCAATTGAATTTTCTGAATTGAACTCCCCTTGCGTATATGATCCCTCCTAATGTTATTTTCAGGGTTCTCTTTAGATCATGAGAGATCTTAGAAAAGGATTCCACAATCATTATATCGTTCTTCATCTTCATATCCATCAATGCATTATTTTACATCTCCATCTTGGTTTTCCTCATAATGAATGTCATTTTTATCTATGGCACTATTATGCTCATCATCATCTTTGGAGACCTCATGTATGTTTGAAATTTGCATTTCTTCCTAGTCTTCGTAATCTGACTTTTTCTTCCACATCTTCCTATAAGGTGTCCTGGTTATTTGTCCTTTATCATCTTCTGTGTCTGTGTCTTGTTCTTTTCCCTTAGTCCTACAGTCAACATCCTTGTGACCAAACATATGACAGCAATAACAATAACCATAGAACTTTCCTTTGAGGAATCTTTGATCTTTCTGGTTTCCAACTTCCATCTTCTTCCACTGTTTCTGAGCCTCTACTGAAACATTCTTTCTTAGTTTACATTATCTAGCCATATATCCAAAGTTATTACATTTGTAACAATCTATGTCATATCTTTGAAGAGATCCAAAACGATTATGATTTCTTTCCTTTGGTTTATTAGGTGCATCCTTCTTGTATTCATGAACCTTTCCATAATATTTGCATTTCAGGGATTTATGACCAAAATTATTACAAGAGTAAAAATGACCCAAAAAGATTTGCTGATATCCATTTGTCATTGGTCTCTTAGACACTCGATAGTTATGTTTTTTTCATAGAAGGATGGAACAAATTTCTTGCTTTCTTCCTTTTTAACATGACTCTTTAGTGCATCAACATAGCTTCTTTTATTCCCACCTTGGTTTGTGACAGAGGAATATTTTGGCTTCTTTACTTTGTCATATACTAGGCCAAATTTATCACTTGATGGTTTTTTGCTACTTAAGATATCATATAAGATCCTTGAGTTGTTCACAAACTTTGATTTGATGGATTTTTCATCAACCCCTTTTCTAAGTTGAATAATCTCTTTTTCAAGTTTTTCATAATCTTGGATTTTCTCTTTGAGCAAGGCTGCTAGGTCTTCTTCAGTCTTCTTGGCCTCTTGTAGTTGGTTCTTCAAGTCCATAATAATTTGATTTGTTTTTTCTTGGTACTTTGATAATTTCTCTTTCAAAACTTTGTTCCTTCTCCTACATTTTTCAATTTCATCAACAACAGCTATGTATTGAGCTTCTAGGTAACCTTTTGATTCCTCATATGATTCACCATTCTAAGTTTGAGTATCTGTTCCCATGAATAGGATTTCCGCATCTTTACTTTCATCGTCAATATCTTCTTTGGAATAGAAATTTTCCTTATTTTTCTTAAACTTCTTCTTATATGGCCTTACACTTATGACAACAATATTTTTCATGATCACTCTCCTCTTGTTTTGGGTAAGGACACGTATTGGCAAAATGTCCAATTATTCCACAGTTAAAACATTTCAAAGGTAGATTTCCTTTATATTTCACAGTACCTTTCTCAAGTTTTTTGATGAAGAGAGCTTCTTCATCATCTAGGTTCCCTAATTGATTCTTGGATAGGGCTTTAAATGCTACCTCTTTTCTTGAAGGTTCGTTATGTCCCGTCCTCGTCTCATATGTAGTGAAGATCCTATGTAGTTCATCTACTTGTTATAGCTCAAAATGCAACTTCTCTGCCTGTGACCACTTTCCCATGATCCTGTCGCATGTCGACATTTCCATGACGACACTTCATGAAAGTCATTGAAAGTCACTGAAAAGACACCTATCTTGGAGGACCCATATCTTGAGTTCTGTAACTCCGTTTGACCTCATCTCTACACCGTTGGAAAGGTATTTTTGTTAGCTAAAACTTTCCAGAAGACGCCAAAGTCCGAAAATGCCCAAAAATACCCTTAAAATGCGTTTTTTGTGTATTCGCGACTCTCCTTAAGGAATAGTCGTGAATCATACGCGAGTCTCGTGTTTTACAAGTCGCGGATGGATGTATTCGCGGGTTGCTCTTGTTGAAACTCACGGATCATTCGCAGGTTGTCCTACTACATACCTGCGAATATGTCTCTTAACATTAAAACATAAAAAACACGCCTTTTGAGTGAGTTTGGGTAGTTATGCAACTGACTCCTTCAGTTGTAACCACTTTGTCTTCGCCCCTATCTCTTCTTTACCATATAAATAGAGGTAGGGAGGTCCATGAGAAGGGACTTTGAATTTATGCATTGTTATGCTGGAGGAATTGGGACTCTCTTTGCCCACACTTTTCCCTAGAGGTATTCCCCTTGTGTTGCAGAGCTTGGAGGCTGAGTTCTTTGGAGAAGAGAAACAACAGAACCAGATCGAGGTTTCGTGAGGTGCCAAACTTGAAGAGAAGGTATACTTGTACTTGTTTTCAAGATCAATAAAGATGTGATGTCCTTCTTCTTCCCAAATCATTGTTCAATGTGTGATTGAATCTCTGTTTATGATCGTATTATAACGTTATTCAGATCATTGTTTCATATTCATTTGATTATCATTGTCTTATATGTGGTCATAATGGCTTGAGGAAGGTATAACTTGTTTTGCAGGTCTCTTGGAGCGAGAGGAGCAAGAAGAGGATTGAAGAGAAAGCTTGGACCAGCCTTCGGTTAGTCAGGTGTGGACCTTTCTCATCTCTGAATCTTGTTTATATATACTTGCTGAACATTGTGCATCTCTCTTTCAACCCCAGTACGTTGATGGCCTCTTAAACCCTAGCCATAGGACATTTTCCTTTACAACACTACTGTCATGGCATCAAGATCATCTACTTCTTATAAAGTGGAAACCTTTGAGTCATACTTCATTGGAAATGTTCGTAGTACCTTATCAACTGCTTCTCTTTCCTTTAATTTTCCTCCGAGGCCTCTAATAGCATTTACAACTTCGTCTACTCTTAGAAGGTATTCTCTATTGTTTTCTTCTTCTTTCATTTTTTGGCTATGAAAATGCACTCTATATGTCTGAAGCTTGGATTCTTTGACCTTGTATGCCCCTTCATAGATAATATTTAACTTATCCTAAGCTTGCTTGGCAGTTTTGCATTGCATGCCTTTTACAAATACAATGTTTTTCAATCCACTCAGGATGGAATTTAAGGCTTTTGCATTACCCTCATATTGGCCTATCTCCATACTGTCTATAGGTAGGTTGTCGTCTATATTTTTATATTCTCTTTCATTTGCTACCCAAACCTTCCATCCAAGAGACATCAGATGGCACTTCATTCTCACACTCGATTATGCATAATTTTCTCCTGTGAATAGTGGTGGTCTGTTGGTGGCTAACCCTTCTTGTTGATCCATAGTGGCTTTTGTTTAGGATCTTCATTCCAGTGGTTAAACTGTAATGAAGGAACCTGCTCTGATACCAATTGTTGGAATATTGGACAATATTGAAGGGGGGGGGGGTGAATCACTATTGTTAAATTTTATAATTTAAAACTACTTTTAACATTAATCATTAACACATAGAATCAACAAGAAACATAGAACACATATTTTATCGTGGAACCCAATTGGGAAAACCACCAATACGTCGTATTACTGTAAAATTATATTTACAAATAGTTTATGCCTGCTACAACAGACAAGGATGGTACCACACCCTATTTACCAGCAACTACTAGAAGGAGGCTACAACCCCCTGGTTTTATCAGTTGCTACTAAAATGATGCTACAACACCCTATTTACCAGCTACTAATGGAAGGAGGCTACGACCCCCTAGTTTTATCACCTGCTACTGAAATTATGCTACAACACCCTATTTACCAGCTGCTACTAGAAGGAGGTTATTACCCCTTGCAGGCCCGTTTTCTGCCTTGGCGCCACCCTACCACCCTAGTTTGATTTATTCAGACTTCCATATCTTCTTTTTTCTTTATTTTTTGTCACTGATCTTTTATCACTTCCTTGGTATCTGACTTCTGGACATGAGAGACACATTTCTTCCTATTTGAACTTAAGTTTAAATACTCCTTTCATACCTTTACATCAACATATTCTTTCAAACATTCACGCCCTTTCAATATGAAATAACTCTGTTTTTTTAATTAATTATAACTTTGTTTTGTAATTAAGCAGTCATGCCCTTTCGCACTCTATTTTTAATTAATTATAATTATGTTTTGTCTAACGATTTTGATGGCATCTCCGACCATATCGGCAACAAACTCTAGTGACATCGATTGTACAAGCGACATTGTCACCCTTTTCTCTAGAGTCTGGTGACACGACCGATATCTCTGATCGTTTCAGTGCCGAATCACGAGTCAACTCCAACGATGTCGATGAACTTATTTCTGTTGTGTCGAAACTACCTCTTTGTAATATCCCTTATATCATGTACAGATAAGAATATTAACTTGCTGCAATTTTTTTTATTAAAATTTCTGAAATTGAATTAATTCTCACAAGGCCTTCTCGGACTGGGCAAATCAGGGATTTCTTCTGGGAAATTTTGCAAGCAAAAGGACTGAGTAGTGGGAAGAAACCAAAGATATTTCAGACATAGAATTTCTTCTTCCCTAACACATTTATATCTGATGCCATTTAGGGTTCAGAGTCCGGTCCACGGAAACCTACTACCACGCTTCTGGGCAGCCAAACCGTGAAACTAGGAAGAGTAGTTCGATCTGTTTCAACCAGGGGATTATGAAACTTACAGAGGGTTGTTACAGTATTAATTTAACATAATAAATAGTTTTGGACAGTTTTCATAATTTCTAGAAAGTTCTGAGTAGTTACGAAGAAATGTTGGTTTTTCCGACAGTTTTGGCCTAGTTAAATCCAGCGCAATGGAGGATCCAAAAATGCATTACAGACCCAAATAAAAAAATTTATGGAGGTATGTAAGGGAAGGTGAGTCTGTCAGTGACCCACAGGAACAGACGGGGCTCAATTTGAGTTAGCAGAACTCATTTTACATCAAATTTGGCAAGATTAGTCAGTGAAAGCT
>LPNX010084545.1:34184-46156 GCA_001517045.1 Pseudotsuga menziesii | reverse complement strand
AATTTATCCTAGGAGGAATAATTAATAACAACTTGAGCCCCTAGGAACTTAGCATGGTCAACACTTTTAATGGTCAATTTAAGGGGACATGACACTCTTCTATCGTTTCGACACCCACTCGCGAGCCACCTCCGACGGTGTCGGTGAACATCTTTTAGTTGTGCGAAAACTACCTCTCCGATCATTTCAGTGCCCACTCGCGAGTCACCTCTGACGGCGTCGACAGACTTCTTTCAGTTGTGTAAAAACTACCTCTTCGATCATTTCAGTGCCCACTCACGAGTCACCTATGATGCTGTCGACAGACTTCTTTTGGGCTGAAACTACCTCTCTGATCGTTTCGGCGCCACTGGATGAGTTATGACGACACAGATTACTGTCACTTGGTCTCTGACTTCATGCCGACTGTTTCAAAGATACTAGATGAGTTACACCGACGTGACCATTTCAGAGAGACTGTATGAGTTGCACCGACATGGATGTCTTTCAGTTGTGTCGACCGTTTGATAGAGACAGGATGAGTTACGCTGACATGTATTTCTTTCAGTTGTTTCTACCATTTCAGAGAGACATGATGAGTTACGCTGATATGGCCATTTTGGGGAGATTGGATGAGTTATACCGACATTGATTACTGTCTTTCATCCAACTTTGGAAGATGAAGTATCCAGAGCATGGGGGACAACATGTTGATTTTATCTATGCAAACTTTATCCTAGTTTTTTCCTTTGCCATTATTGAACTTCTTTGACATCAATGGAAACCATACTCAACAGCCACATCATCACTTCCTTTGACATTTATGAACTTCTTTGATGCCAATGACAACTAAAATCAACATTATATGGATGAAAGAGGCGACTAGGTATGTCACAAAGTGGTATCAGAGTGATAGTTTCCACATTGGGACTGTTTGGGATGAAAACTTATTTTTATAGGCAGATTGGTGAGTTGTATAGGAAGTGTTGACAAAATTTTGCCCTACGAAGAATCCTCAATAAATAAAAGGGTTGTTGTAACTCTCTATGGGCTAGGCGTGAAATAATGGGATGACATCTATTGATGGGAGGATGTCAAGTGGCACCTTGGGGTTAAAATCAAAGGCGCATGGGAGAAGCTCCAAAATTTTTACCCCGATAGAGTATTGGAGTCCACATAGCGAAGCCTTGTCGTTGTGGCAAGTGGCAGAAAACTATTGGCTATCAAAATGCTGAAATTGGAGTTATTTGTGGGTGATATGAAATGAAGTCCAGAGGTGCAACAATGAGAATTTTTGTGGGCACCGTAGAGAGAAGTATAATGCTGCAGCAAAGAAGAGATACAGGTGCAGTGGAGAGGAATTATATGGGAGCGACATTGAGAATTTCGTAGATGTAGCGACAAAGAGGTTTGCAGCAAAGCGGAGGAAAAGTCTGTAGGTACATTGGGGAATGTTTCGATGGAGCATATGAGGAAGGTTTGAAGGTGTATTAGCGACCACTCACTAGAGTACCAAATAGATGCAAGAATGGAAAGGGGAGACCACCCAAAGCCAACATAATATCGATGATAGTGCACTAGAGTTGGACAAGTTGGTAACACCATAGAATGATCGGTGAGAGTTTATCGATGATGTGCATAAGGGGTGTAAAAGAGTGCACACTTGGAAAGGGTTAGCATAAGGGGCATTAATGGGAAGGCGTCGATTATGCAACAACGAAAAGATGACAGAGGCAAGTCTAATAGAGTTTACTGGGATGTCAATGGGCCAATTTAGATAATGTATTGTGTGGGGCAAAGAATGAAGTTGTAATAAGGAAATAAAAGGGGGTTGTTAACGGTTGAGATTTGGCGATCAAATCATATCGATGGCAGTGATGTTTCAGCAAAAGCAGTAGGTACAAGAATTATGAAAAGAAGTGAAGAATTTATGAAAGCCATAACTCCTAGCTTAGAAGTCATATTTGAACCGAAAACTAGTCAATGGAAAGCTAATGATCCAAAGAATACAGAGGAACAATCAGATCATAAAGAAGGGTCTTGGATTTTTACAAAAGCTGACGTGCAAATAAAATGTGTCTCTTATTTGACAATGATCAACAAATAAATTAATTTTCTAGAATTTTGAAATATGAATATTTTTTGATGAATTTTGGGATTTTTAATGCATATAATGAGCTCTTATTGATCTAAACAGATTGTCAATACAATTTGGCATTATACACATTCACAGGTCAAACTACAAAGAAAGTACAAAAGAGTAAAAATTGAGGATGGGAGGCTTCCAAAAATCTATGAAGAAGATGTATGGGACACAATATCAATGTGGGAAATGAAAACACATAAACAAACATGCATATAAAACATGTAAATCCACTAGGATTTGTAGAAACTAGGAGAAGTCTGGGTATAGAAGTACATAGTTGTAAGGTAGACAATGAGAGGATGTTGAGGGCCCAGGAACAACAAAATCAATTGAACACTTGGCTAATGAAAAGTCTAAATATGTTACAGAGGCAAATGAAAATAGGCTCAACCTCAATTCAAGAGAAAGTGTAGCAATCAAATCTTTACTTACACAAATAACCAATGTAAATAATACAAAGGATCCATAAATGAACAAATAACCGAATATATAATTGTTAAGATAAAAGATGATAATGTACAATGAGGATGTAGCCGCATATATAGGGATTATAAGGTGACTATTCACCAAAGAGTCATGTCCCTTAGTTAAATATAATTAATATTATGTATATTATACATTATTTTGATATTTTATTTGTTATATTGCCTTCCCCTAAAGGGAAGTTTTGTCCTCAAAGCTTATTGAAGACAATGCTTACGTATGATTTCTTGCAAATAACGTCATCTCTCGATCTTTTTTGTTATAATTGGGACACTTTGACAAAATGAGATGATACGAGCTACGAAGTCCCAAGAAAAAATGTCGCATTGTTTGTGAAGTAGTCCATCCAATATCTATCTTTATTGTGGTTGTTTGTTGATCTCTTTTTTGGATGGAAATTCTCATTTTATGGTTAGTTTGTTTATTGTGTTATTTATTTTCTAATATCATAATTTCTCTGTTTATGTTCATTTTGACCCTATCATTGGTCAAAATTCTTTTTATAGTTTGGTTGTCGATAAGGAGTTCTCGTTGTTGTTTTTTCACTAGATCGGATTCTTTTTGAACTGTGACGAGGATTGGATTTGTATTTGCTTCTTTTTCCTCAACTTGGATTTTTGAGTTCGAGGGTTTTGATGTCCTCTGATCTTTCCCCATCTTGTTTTTCAATGAATATTTATCATTCTTAAGGTTCCTGATAATTTCTTCTTGTGATTTATCATCACATTTAAGCTCTTGAATCTAATATATTAGATCTTGTTTATTCTTCTTAAGGTGACCATTCTTTTCGATATTTTTCTAATAGTTTCTTTAGAAGATCCTATTCTCCTCTTCTAGATTTTGATTGTATTGTGCCTTATCATTTTCCTTCTTGATTTGAAGAATAAATTTATGATTATGATATCTTAGACGAGATATCTCTTCTTCTTTGTCCATGGTGGCTTTATCCAATTCTTTCTGCGTCTTCTATATTGATTTTTTATCTTCTTGTGAAATCACCTTCGAGATTCCTTTGAAATATTCAGATGACACAACTCATAAACATGACTTCAGTGTAACATCCTGTAATGTGACTTTATTTTTTTTTGTAAGGAAATGTCAATAAATTTTTCCTTGTGTTGAACATGAAGGTCCCCAATGCATATAACCAAGGTGACCATACATTCATGCATACAACAATACATTCATGATTGTATGGTGTTCAAATCACATTAAAGATTTGGGAACTCTAAATATGTTACCAAGAGTTATAAGAAGCACCACTCACCTCCTCATGCAATAAAAAAGTCTTATATGTGTCACGTCCCTAAGGCCTATGGCAACCATAGGGGGATATTTTTATTTTATTTCTACTTATGATACTAATACATTATTGTATAATACTAAGTTATTTCATTGTGCAACGATCTACGCCACATAGTCTCAATTCCCTAGTGCACATGTTCTCTAGTTCATATGTGATACTACATGAACTAATTTGACCTTGCTAACTTTTGTGCTTATTAATCCCTTTATTGCATAACTATAGTGCACACACGAAACCCGATCACCGTGTGATCCAGCATGCGTTTGTTTTTAACCCTTGTATGACTATTGTTGCATAAGTTAACCACCCTTTGGCAACTTAGCTTGCGCTACCAGTTCATTGGCTTTATGTAAAGTAAGCACTATATGCATAGAAGGGATTCTTATATAAATCGTACCTTTGTATCCAACATTGACAAGGCTTGTTCTCATATATCTATCAAGTAGGTATGCATAATCAGATTACTTCTAGCTAAACTATCTATATTCATAATCATTATATAAAACATGCATATAATCATTCATTCATATCAACATTCATACAATGGAAATAAATAAGAACAATAAAAAATCACTCAAGAGTTAGTTAAGATCAACTTGTGTAATATATCCGTTAGGTAAAAGTGCGTTTCTTTAGTATGCATTAGTATGCATTTGTAAATATTCTAATCCGATGGTCACGATATGTTCTAGACATAGAGTGATTCGACAGTTCAACTTCTCTTAGATCATACCTACCATTGATTCGTGGCTTAACACCTGATTGCTCTATGATCTCTATTTAAAGAGCATAGAGGGTCCTTGGCTAGTTGATCGATTATGAGAAGCTCATATGTAACTTTCTTTCTTTTACATAATAAATTGCTCCAAGTAGCTATTTGGCTAGGGCTGTGGACTGTTTCCCTCTCGAGGGCTTTAACCACGTGACAAACATCAGCGTGTTGATCTGTGATCTATTTGTGTGAAGCGGTTGCTGAAGGTGTTCGGTCTTTTGGGAGTACCCTGTGTACTCGAACATTTATGAAGAGCCGCTTTCGGTTTTGATCAAGATCTGGAATCGGTGTTACCGAAAGTTTGAAAGGGTTTTGTTTCTATATTTTCTGTGTATTTTTGGCATGTGGAAGCTATTCCATTATGTCCAGAGTGTCGTTTCCATTGAGAAATAGTTTTCGTTTGCTCCATAAACACCCATTTCGACAAATTTGAAGGTATACTGTTACAGTGACGGATTTTTTTAATCTCTCATATTTTATCAGTTTATTATTAGATCTTTTCTGTTTTAGTCTCGGACTGTTGCCTTCCCTGACTGCGTATGCTCTTTGCCGTGCACCTTGCGCGATCACGACGAATCAGAAATAGTAAGGGAAAGTTTTTTTTTTCTCGTCTTCTCGGCTACGTATGCTTTTTGTTGTGCACCTTCTGCGATCACGACAAATCAGAAACAACGAGAAAACTTGAAAACGTAGACTTTCTGGGTAAGTTAACCAAGATCTAACCCCATTGTGTGGAATTTTTTTTTTCTTTTTTCATTTTTTTTTTGTGATTTGCAAGAAAAGAAAGCAAGCACGGAGAACGAGAAAGAAGAGTAAAAAACAAAAAAAAACCCCTTCCTCTTTCCATTATTTTACGTACCTTTTAAACTTAGCTCACTTGGTCCAAAGTTGTTTTTATTACTTAATAGGTCTTGAGGTCAAGTCTTATTAAGCTACTTTTTAATGCATGCAATTTCTATTTTCAAGTTATTTTATTGTAAAAGTGCATCTCACATAAATAAAATAAAATAAAAGTGAGTCACTTAAGTCTTTTAATTTATTGCCGCACTATTTAAAAGTCACATTATTGTAAAAGTGAACATCACTTATTCTACAAAAGTGATTCACTTCAAAGCAACTTTATTGTAAAAGTGATTGTCAAAGGTTGATCTTGGGAAGAGGGGGCTTCTTTTTTTTAGTTGGTCAAGTTAATATCTTCCACGTCACTATTGGGGACATCTTCAACATTTTCTTTGATCAAGCATAACTTCATCATCCAGAATCTGTTTTAAGTGCCGGTTTTTTTTAAAACCGCATATTTTTTCGAGCTCTTTGCATCCAGACAGTTAGTTTATGTTCTTTCAGCCATTATTTTATAGTATGGCCGCCCCTTGTGATACTATACTTACAAATTCTAACTATTTCTCATGGAAATCTCGTATGGAGGATGTTCTGCGAAGTAGGGGACTTTTCAGGATAACCTCAGGGAAAGAAACATAATCCACTGATGATGATAAGAAAATTAAATGGGCAAATAGATGTGATGAAGTTCGTGGATTGATTGGGATGCCAATCTCTACTGATTTGCGATTCCACATATCTGGAATTGATGAACCTAATCTCTCTTGGGAAAAGTTGGAATCTTTGTTTGGTAAACACAATGAAATTCAGGGTCATCAACTTGAGAATGAGTTACTTTCCTTGAATCTAAATGATTTTTCATGCATTCAAGACTATTTATCTAAGTATAAAACTCTTAGACTATTATGTGCAAAATGCAAGATTAAGAAAGAAGACAAACAATGTATTTATGATATTCTTTCAAAACTTGGACATGCATATTCTGTTTTTGTATCTGTTACCACCTAAGTTGTACTTAGTGGTTTTTTATCAAGTGAGCCTGGTGAACCGGACAGGGTTAACTTGTTCAGACTTCAAAAGACCTGTGGAAGTACTTCTAGGAAGTGCTTGTTGTATCATATCACATGTTCATACCCCATGGGGGAATTGTAATAAATGTTCTAGCATGATAGTGTCTATAAAAGACTCAGTCTCTTAGATTTTATTTGTCAATCCGATCAGCCTAGGGTGTTTTTTCCCTTGGTTATTATTGGTTGTTGAGCAAACGACTGATAATTTCCGAGTTTTTCACTCCATACCTCCAAAGTTGGGGTGGTCGGCTTGGCATTTAGGCCTATTGAGGTTATTAGAGTCTATGTGTCAATGTATAAGCATGCTAGACATCATAGTTGAGTCATATGAACATGTCTAAGTCCCCCTAGGTTTTTTCAAATTTTCAGTGTTTTTTATTAAAATTTAATTTTTCCAAAACTTAGGCTATTTTTTAATAGTTTAATTGGAAAAATTGATTTTGTAATAAAAGTGGGCCAAATAATCGGTTTTAGTCATGTAGGTGCTCATTTTCAAGCTAAGAGCACCATGTAAACCCATGGACCCACTATTTCCTAGTTTTGAGTGATTTTCCATCACTCAGGTCAGAAAGCCCCAAAAATCAATTATTGATTATTTTAATTAATAAATTGATGAATAATGGAGCAAATCCAAAATCATAAACCAATGGATTCTCAACCGATTTGATTGAAATCAGTCAGATCTGAAGCCGATTGACTGTATCTGACAAATCCTTGACTGAAGGAGATGATCAAATCAGATCCAGAGTTGATATTCAACTATCTTCATGGGGAATTGCGCCCTCTCTCTCTCCTCCACACATGTGGACTCTCCTAGATGCTTTGTGGACCGATGTGTCGGTGTATGGGTTGATGTGTCAGCTCAATCAAGCCCCCGGTTGACAAGTAGGCTCAGTTCAGCTTCAGTTCTGCATTGATGAACTCTCCATCAGTTGATTTCATCTGATTCCATGAGGAATTGCATCCCCCCTAGGCCGGATGTCTTGTATTTTGTATATATCCAGGCATAGCCTCCTCTTCCAAGATAGTTAGAACTGGGATTGAGGTGTTGTTGCTATTGTACTGTTATAATTCTTCATTTGAAATAAAGAAAAGCTTTGGAGGCTAGACGGTGTTGTGCCATTACATGTGTGGATGATTATTGCCATTATTTTACTGAGGTAACCTGTATCTGTATTCATTTTTTACTAATTGCTTGTAGATCCGTTGTCAAGATTGATAATAGGCTTATTATAATCTTGATAGAAAAGGTGCTTTTCAATAAGTTTATTGACCATCTCCTTCCTTTGATGCATGTTTAGAGATCTAGATTCAACATGTCCTATAAGCTTATATGCATGTTATTTTGAATCTCTGTGTATGTACTAATTGGATCTCACAAGTTTCTTGGCAAGTTCTTTGATTTCAGCTGAGTTGCAGGTTCCTACATTGGAGAGAATGCTGATCTAGTTTACTTTTTCACTCTCTTCAAAACCTTCCAAAGGCATAGTCCTTCAACATTCCACCTGAAATCTCCACTGTGGATCTTCAAGGAAATTGGCATTTCTCTCCTCCTCTTCCTCCCTCAAAATGAACATTTTTACTCGGTTACTTTGTTCATAGATTTGATTGTGCTTAGATCTATCATCTTAAAAGTAATTCCAACATAGATCTATTTTATCAAATCCCATAGTCTAGATCTTGCAGTTAAAAGGTTTCATAAGCATTCTAGATCTAGCTTTAGGGAAATCGTCCTTTTTGCATGGAAATTTGAAGAAAATTTGTAGCTTGTATGAATTAGATTTATTTTTGATGTTATAAAAGATAAATCCAGCAATCAGTGCATATTTCATTGGCTGCACAAACATCAATCCAAGATCCCAAGGAAATCTTGCTTTCCTTGGTTCCTTTTTCACTTGTTTAGCTAGTTTTAACTCCATATTTTTTGAGTTAAGGTAGGCTGATCCAAAGGTACTCTTAAAGTGATTTTGGGAATATTTTATTCTAAAATGCTCGCTGGTTTTTAGCTGGTGTAATAGAAAATAAAGGAAGCTGTTGTTCGGAAGTGTCTTCAGGAGCGTTCAAATCCCCCCAGGGGTCTCACATTTGACTAAAACCTTTGATTTTCGCACCTTGTAATCTCTTGATTTCAATCCATATAAGGATCAAGAGGAATTATATCAGTTCTTTTATATTGTAACCACTATTAATAAAATTGTTTTTGAATAGGCTCTTTCGAGCCCATTCCCCATCCCCCCTCGTGGATTTGCGTCGGTGTCCTTTTTGTTGCTTTTTGCTCATTTATTTTCAAACTAGTATTGATCTAATCTGCAGGGTTGTATAATTTATTTTATTATTAATTTCATATTCCATACTTTATATTTCAAAGTAATCTTAATACTTACCCCACGACTTCCCGATTGACCCGAAAGGGGAAAGAGATTCGTGGTAGGACTAATTAGAAAACTAGAATTGTATATCTGTTTTCTTTTGATAATTTGTTTTTCAGCTATTATAAAATTGACCCATCCTCTATTCCCAGATTGAGATCCACTTGGATCGAAAGAGGTTCCTGGAGGGTTTTATTTTAAACAAGAACACCCAGTTTAAAACTTACTAAAATTGACAAGACTCCAGTGTGTATGCTCTGCACTTGGCTGTGGTTCATCCAATCAGTCAAGCTGTATCAAAAGCAATTGAGTTACTAGTATAATTAGGACTCACTCTCCCAAATTAACAAACCAACAGGTGAAAATCCAACACCTGGATCGAACCATCACGGTGGAAAAATACCCAAAGGAAGCAGGAACTTCTAAAAAGTGACCTCGGGGCGTCGATCTTTGTCACACCCTAATGGGTGCGTTATGAACAATAGCCCCAGACACTCCATTTCATCCCACATATTCCTTGCGGGTAGCCGTGAAGGTTTAGTTTTGGACATACTCCAAGTACTCTAGGGTATATCTGGAGTCCCCCCTTTGCCTAATTTTAATCAACTCACACTTCAATTTTAACTTAAAACATACCAAGAGTCAATCGCAAAACACTCACTCCAAGCACGCGCAAGTACATTGTTTCTATTTTTTGACTCCATTCTAAGGCACTGGTTATTTTCTTGTTATATATATATATATTGTGTCTCAGCATTGTGCTTTCATGTGTTCATCTTTTGTATATTGCCATCTTTGATCATCTATAGTTAAATTGCAAAATCCTAAGCAAATCAATCACTTTAACATCACAACACTAAGTAATTATCCTTAGTAACTTAAAAGGGTCTACCCCTCTTGGCTCCGTTAGGAGTTGAGCCTAAACGAAGGAGTCAAGAATAAGGTGACAGCCTTGACTTGAGACTTGCCCCCAAGGACACACCGAGTGGCTTGAAGATTTCTGCCACGTGACCCAGGTGTGTGAAAGGCGGCAACAATATCTACATTCTACTCCATGAAAGAATCCTTGAATGCAACTAGCTATCAAAAGCCTAGCCTTGAATCCTTTTGTGATTCCTTAATTAGAGAGCAAGATAAGCTCATTCATCTTGGAATAATTAACAATGCAGATACATCTGGGAAAGCCTTATTGTCCCAACAGAAAGAAAAGTCCAAGCCTCCCAAGAAACAAAATTTTCGCAATAATAAGCAAAACAACAAGGGTCCCAAACCCTCTCAGTCAGCTCCTTCTTTAAAAAATGACAAAAGATCCAAGCAAAAAGGAAAGAAGACTGAGCGTCATTGCAATTTTTGTGGAAAAGATAATCATGATGAATCTAAGTGTTTTAAGAAGATGGCAGCCTTGGAAGCAGCAATGAAGAAGCACCACATCAACATAGATTCATCTTCAGAATCTACCTCTCATGGACATGCACTTTGTGCTTCTGGTTACTCTTATATTGCATCTTCTTCTTCTACTTCAATTGAATGGCTCATTGATTCTGGAGCATCTTATCATATGGCTAAGGATAAAGCCATCTTTTCTACTATGCATGAATGTAACACTAAACAAATATTTGTTGGTGATGATAGATCTCTAAGTGTTGTAGGATTAGGAACATTTCCAGTAGAAAATGGTCATTTCAGTGATGTACTATGTGTTCCAAAAATTTCCCGCAGTTTGTTATCAGTCAACCAAATTACTCATTCAGGTGAAGAAAAAACTGTGACGTCTACACCTCACCAAGTTGTAATCAAGGATTTTAAAAATCCTCAAAATATCCTTGCTACTGGAACTGTTGATGATATTACTAGGTTGTACAAATTTAACAACTTTGGGTCATCACCTTTTCCTTCAGTTTTTGTTGCTCATAGTGATAACTTGAGCAAACTTTGGCATGAGTGATTTGGTCATTTAAATTATCGCTCATTGCAACAACTATGTAAAGGCAATATGGTGACTGGTCTTTCGCTGGTATCTTTCAAGGATGGTGTTTGTTCTGGTTGTGTACTTGGAAAACATCATCGGGACAGTTTTGACAAACGTGCCTTTTGGCACGCCTCGGTTCCCTTGGAGCTTGTGCCTAGTGACTTGTGTGGCCCTCTTCCATCTGCTTCCTTTTCTGGTTTCAAATATTTCTTAAATTTCATTGATGACTACTCTACATGCACTTGGGTTTACTTCTTAAAACTTAAGAGCGAAGTATTTAACATGTTCTTGGCCTACAAGGCTCTTGTTGAAAAACAATCTGGTCATCAAATTATTAAGTTAAGATCTGACAATGGAGGAGAATATGTTAACTACAAGTTCACTACTTTTTGCACTAAACAAGGAATCCAACAACAACACACTATTCCATATACACCACAACAAAATGGTGTAGCTGAACGGAAGAACCGCACTTTAAAAGAAATGGCTACTTGTAAGAATCCAATCTAAGGGACTAAGTCTTCAATATTGGGCTGAGGCCATAAATTGTGCAAATTACATAGTTAATCGCACACCCACTAAAGTTTTACAGGGTATAACACCGGAAGAAGCATGGAGTAAAATTAAACCAGATGTAAGCCACTTTCGTGTGTTTGGTTGTGAAGCATGGGCTCACATTCCGGATGAAAAACGGAAAGCATTGCAGCCTAAAAGTGAAAAGTGCATATTTTTTGGATATTCTGAAGATGTAAAAGGTTATAGACTTCTTTAGCCACCTTCTCATGACATAATCATTAGAAGAGATGTTAAATTTGATGAAAAACTCTTGGCCTACGAGCCTGATTCAGCGATTGTGCCTTCTTCTTCTTCTTCTTCCAGCTTCCTTGACAGGTTTCCAACTCCAGTTTCTGATGATGATAGTGAGGATGAAAATCCACCTCCGCCTGCTTATGTTCCTCCAATTGCACCAGCACCAATACTTCCTCGATGGGTCCGTTCAACATGTGAAGCAACCAGTGATCTTGCCGGTGAACCTAG
>LPNX010084545.1:2886-33783 GCA_001517045.1 Pseudotsuga menziesii | reverse complement strand
TTCAGAATAACTCTAGCCTTGTTTGTCTCCTTAAGAAATCCTTATATGGCCTTAAGCAAGCTCCTAGAGCTTGATATGCCAAAATGGATAGCTTTCTCCTTGACAATGGTTTTTCTAGATTCCATTCTGACCCCAATGTCTATACCAAGAAAGTAGGAAACCATCTCATCATACTTGTTCTTTATGTTGATGATCTTATCCTTACTGGTAGTGACCCTAAACTTATAACCCATGTGAAATCCAGTCTTAAGCAAAATCTTGAAATATCAAACTTAGGACATTTGCATTATTTTCTTGGTCTCCAAGTCTTGCAAACCAAAGAAGGAATCTTTCTTTCCCAGTCTAAGTATGCTTGTGACCTTCTTCGTCGCTTCCACATGGAAGATTGTAAACCAGCCCCTTCTCCCTTTCATTTTGGAGTCAAACTTTCTGCCACTTGTACTTCCCCTGAAGTAGATGCCACCTTGTATCGTCAGCTTGTTGGTAGTCTTTTATACTTGAATCATTCCCGTCCTGACCTTTCCTTTGCCATTGGTCATGTTGCCTGTTATATGCAAACTCCTCATGAAATTCACTGGAAAGCAACAAAAAGAATACTTCGATATATTCAAGGTACAATTCAGTTTGGGATTTATTACAGTACATGGGGGAAACCTTTGTTGGTTGGTTTCACTGATTCAGATTGGGCCAGCGATCCTGATGATCGAAAGTCTACTGCAGGTTATGTTTTCAGTCTGGGATCTGGACCTGTCACTTGGTCTTGTAAGAAACAACAAGCTCTTGCTCTTTCTTCAACAGAAGCAGAATATTAAGCCGCAGTTAATGCCAGTCAGGAAGCTTTATGGCTTCAATAGATCCTTTTAGAGTTTGGATTCGAGCAGCAGCAGCCTACTCCACTTTGGTGCAACAATCAAAGTGCCATCAAACTTGCCAAAGATACAGTTCTACATCAGTGCATCAAACACATTGAGCTACACATGCGCTTGATCAGAAATCTTGTTCAGGATCATGTTATTGAAGTGCTCTATTGCCCAATAGATGATCAAGTTACAGACATCTTCACCAAGTCTCTTACAGAAACAAAGTTTTCTAAACTTCGGTCTATGCTAGGAGTTCATGAATGTGTCCTTAAGGGGGGATAGGCTCTAATGCCTCCTTCCTTCTCCTAATAGTGTCACTTTTGTAAATCCTTCAATCCTATCCCAAGTTGTTCTTAAGGGGGGATGTTAGGATATTTAGACACTTAGGAGTTAGTTAAGATCAACTTGTGTAATATATCTGTTAGGTAAAAGTGTGTTTCTTTAGTATGCATTAGTATGCATTTCTAAATATTCTAATCCGACGGTCACGATATATTCTAGACATAGAGTGATCCGATGGTTCAACTTCTCTTAGATCATACCTACCATTGATCTGTGGCTTAACACCCGATTGGTCTATGATCTCTATTTAAAGAACATAGAGGGTCCTTGGCTAGTTGATCGATTATGAGAAGCTCATATGTAACTTTCTTTCTTTTGCATAATAAATTGCTCCAAGTAGCTATTTGGCTGGGGTCGTGGACTGTTTTCCTCTCGAGGGTTTTAATCACGTGACAAGCATTGATGTGTTGATCTGTGATCTATTTGTGTGAAGTAGTTGCTGAAGGTGTTTGGTTTTTTGAGAGTACCCTGTGTACTCGAACAACTATTTATATTCATAATCATTATATAAAACATGCATATCACCATTCATACAATGGAAATAAATAAGAACAATAAAAAATCACATAACACTTATCTTGAATGAAGCTTCTCTGAGCAACTGAATACTCAAGAACAATGTTCCACCCAATCGTAGGCACTTTGTCTAGCGTGTACTCTTTCTACTAAGAGGCCACTCCCACGCTGGGCTTGATTACCTTGAGGAAAGGGAAACTATCTAAAGCTCTCTCTCACATTCAAATAGGCACAAGGCCACAACCAATCCAACCTCTACTTGGTTAACAAGATGTTACAATCACACAAACTCAATTCTCAAGCCAAGCCAACCTCTGTTAGGTTAACGATATTTCCAAGTACTAGAGGGGAAATTCTAACTAGTGAATTACTACAAAAATACAAGCACCTCACGCATACTCAGTTAGATTTAGCTCCATAATACCCACCCCACACAACACTAAGAAGGTACCCCTTCACCTCTCTACGGTCCCTCAGGGGTCACCCTCCTCCAAATGCTATACCAATGTGTGAGTAAAAAGACCATCCAAACCCTGCTAATCCACTAAGAGGTCACGAACTTCACCAGTCTCTTAACAAATCCACGCTCTACACCACTTTGGTACTCAATACCAACAATCGACCTTACGCAGGCTCGGTTAACTCGGGGTCCACAATACCCGCCCCACACAACACCACACATGTGTTATTCTAGTGTGTGTGTAGTAAGACCACCTCAACCCCTGCTATTTAGATGAGGTCACACAACTGTTATTGGATTCCCATCCACTTGATGCTCAACACTCTATTCACTTATCAAGGATCACAACTATTCAAGTAGAATAAACAAGCATATCTAGTTTACCTCCACAGCCATAGACGCCTCTCGCAGAGTCGACTAGCTTAGGATCCACAATACTCACCCCACACAACACTCCTTTCACAACTCAATGGTCCCTCTAGCGTCACTTTACTCCAAGTGCTATACTACTGTGTGGGTAGAAATATCACCCAAACCCTAGATCATCTACCTACATGATTTGTTCTCCCATGTATTAGTTTGCACACAACCAATGGCTCCAACTAATTACTTCAGTCACTATCTAACAGGACACTCTGCTATACCAAGACTCACAAGAAACCGGACTTGGCCTGACTCAACATGAGGGATACAATACTTCCAACGTGCATGAGAGAGGATTCACAATGATTCACCACTCCGTTAGTTCGAGTCATACCACTTCTCGGAATAGACTCTGTCAGACATGTCTTTAATACAATTCAGGATGCGTATGCTCAAGCTAACAACTAGGTAATTTGATACCACTTTGTTTCCTAGATCAACAGAGGAACACATAATAGTTACGTTCTCTAGTTTCTTCTTCGAATCATAGTCATGTCCACTAACTAGAGCTTAGATCCACTCTGTCGCTATTTAGGTTAGGCTTCCTCTAAAGTACGTTGTTCGACTCTTCTCCATGAGGTGATAATGATGGATTGATCAATGGATGTGTTGGCACCGGGATTGAGCCCCAAGGTCGAGGGGAAGGGCCCACTCCCGGGCAACAGTAGAACCACTTTAAACTGCACCTCCGACCCTGTGCAATCAGAGAGGGATCTCTTGTTTGTCTTTGGATTCTACTCCGTGTAAGATATTCAATCAAGGATAATCAGGGGGCCAGAATCCTGAATGGGACAAAGTATATTAATGTGAGGTACCTGGTGGGATTATCGGGGCAAGGGACCATTGGCAATGGAGTCGAAAATTTGTGTAGGGAATATTTGCATAAGGGAAAGAATGGCGTGGGGTTACAGACAGAGGCAAGATAGTCGTCTGTGTCACAATCAAGAGATATTTAGCGGATGGTTAGAGGATGAGGGAGAATAGTCCATCGCATGGAGCACCAGCGAGATGAATTTCAACTTTAGAAGAAAACTTGATAAATGTCTGGAACAACAGTTGAAGCATAGCAAGTATGAATTCTGAAATGTTATACACTAAGTTGCAGACATGAAAGCAATCAACAAACTGGAATGAAAATAGGAAGCACATTTCACATACAGGAAAATACATATTGGGAAAAGCAACGACACATGAATCTCTGCCATGGGAAACAACTCTTCCTCTGCAATTTTATTCATAACATAGGAATCAAATCTTATTTACAACGGAGAGCCTCAGCCCGAGAATGTTTCCCAATCCAACCAACTAACTCCTTCCTCCCTCTATCGGGAGTGGATTTATACTATTCTAGTGCAGAGACTACCGAATTAAAAATTCTTACAAGTCACAATCATGCGTTAACAATATAGGGAGTGGAACTATTGCCACGTTTTACAAATAACAATAAACATTATGGCACTAGTGGTCGCATTCGGCCCGAGTAACAGTTTGACGTGCTTGTCCGCTATGGCGGATTATGAGTATGAGCCTCCTTCTCTGCCCAAAGTGTGTGCTTACACCGTGTTCAAATGCAGCTTTCTGCATGGGCACACACTGGAAAGATAGTTTGCATCTTTCCCCGATTCAATCACATCCACCACCTCCTTCCTCACTGGGTAACACTGTTAGCTGTGGGATCTGGAAGAAGTGCCGCATTGCTCCTGGTCGGGACAAACCTGTGAGGTGGCTTGTCATTCTTGTACTTCTCACCCCTAGTGAGGTGAGTTCTCCCATAGGTAATAAGGTGTAGCATGTCTACACCAGCCCCATCACCCTTGGAAAGTGGAATTCACAAACAGGGCTGTGTGGGCTTTAGACCCCTGATGCTCCCATTCAAACAAATGCTTATACAGGAAGCAGTCAATGAATGTCCCCTTCCATAGAGGCTTTGGTGGCAGTGATGCTATCAGGGGTTCCTGAAAAAACACTTACAGGGAGTAAGTGTCCAGGCCCCGCATCGTTGGGGGTACGGGTATCACGTTTGGGCCCCGATGGCTGGTGTCACTCTTGGCATGCAATACCAAGGTGACGGGTGAGTGTGGAAGCTTCTCACCAACCATCAACACCCCCAGATGGACAAGCTTCTCAAACCAAATCTTCATCGTCAAACTCTTCGGGCCTTTGCAGATTCGTGGAGAAGTAGAACTCGGGTTTTGGAGATATGTTAGTTCACTCCCATTGCTTTGAAAGCAGTATATATAAGGCTTTGAGATTGGCTCTCGCAATGGCTGGTCAACTTTCCTGCACACTCTGTCATCAAGTATATTTGGTATCAGCATGTGTGAGGGTGTGAGTAGAGTGATCCTTTACTTGTTGGGGATATAGTAACGTCATTTCATCGGTCGTGGTGCCTTACCGTCTACTGCGGGAAGTATTTCTGGATGCCATCTGGTATAATCAATCCATGCTGCAAAGTTCATGAAGTGGATGCTCCCACGTTTCCTCGTTCTTGTAATGTAGGAAACAGAATGGTCTCACGTGTTGTGCTGGCTTTGCCCCGTGTGAGTAGCAGATTCACCGGTTACTTTCCTTACTTCCATAGGCCAACTCACACAAAAGTCACCTATCTTTACGCGACATAACTCCACCACATAGATGGTTTCACCTGTACACATGCTACACATGGCGTTGGAGGAATCGACCAATCTGCAATGGGGGCAGATTACACGCGTGAACATCTTCTCCACTGTCATCTCCGCACTGGATGTGAAACATGTACCTTGGGAGTCTTCTCAGCCATCCGATTTGAGGAATATTTCACGTCCGTCGTCCACATTTCATTATTTATGCTACCAACTTTTCTCCTCTAGACACCACAGGTAGTTTTGGATCGTGACATGTTCTCAACCGTCGATCGCGACCAACCCTTTCATGCAGCCATAGATTTGAGTGGGCCCATTACTTTTCGCAATGAGAAATCTCAGTATTCAACCTCGCTAGTTCACATTGCGAAATAAACCGTGGCCGTATATCTCTTTTACTTCTTGTTGCGACCGTTGATCTTTGTAACCTCTACACCTCTTTCGCGATTTGAAATTGCGGCTTTACCCGCACAAGTATGGTTTGCAAAATTGATCGAGACCGTAGATCTGACTATTATCTCATCTCTGTCGTTGAAGGTTTCCGACCTTTAACTCATTTCGCAATCTGGAAAGGTGGATTTGGTTGAGCATGTCCGCTCGCGCGAAATGTTTTGGAGCCATTGACCCATCCTCTGATCAATCTCAGCCTTTGATTATGGATCCGGTCTAATGCCATCAGCGCACCCGCCGTTTTCTTATTTACCTTGCACTTCTGATAACCTGAAGGGCGTTCACATGAAGTTCGAGGGAATGGGACCCTCATCGAACTCCTATCACACCCCTAAATCAACTGTTAAAAAACAGAGTGTTAATAGGATGGATGAGAGAATATGAATTGCACACCATATAGGGAGATAAGATACCCCTATGAAGGACCGAGTTACTTGACACTTCAACTCATTAATTGGTTGACATACTCGTTGCCAAGTTGACAGACAAACTCGTTGACAGGATGACATACAAACTAACTAACTGGTTATTGCATCATTCCATAACTAACAGGAATTTTAAGAATGACATCAAAGCAATTGAACACTTACCCAATACGCGATCCATATTCCTAATTCTGCAGGGATATTGACATTACTCTGTCACAACTCTTCCATAAGGATACTCAAACACATGCCTTCCTTTCCCCAAGACAATTATTTTATCGAATACCTTCATCTTGGAGGAATTAAAAGATTGAGGTGCATGAGTGAAATTGACATTCGATGGTTCATCATTCCTCTCTAGGACACTCGACTCCTGTTTATTGAATTCATGGATTCGATGCGTCCCTCCCTAACGTTAGGATGATCATGCCCATTTCTTTTGTTGCCTTGCACAATCAACTATGGATTTATTTTTTACTATCATGCACTTGTACATCATATTTACATTGCTACTATGGTTGACCAACACATGGATCACTAACCACATAACTTGTTGATATACACATATATATTTCAGGATGTCCATGGTAGGGCCTTTTACTTGAGATCCTCACCATGTTTCATCAATTACATTAACAATATTACGTCATTTACATAGTTTATGTCAAGAGTTAAAACTATGGACATTACAATATGCATGAAGGGACAAGCAATAGTTCAAAGATGTCTCCAATAAGACATATTAAAAGAAGGCATGCAGAAGACAGGTTGCAATGGGAGCTTAGAAAAAATAAACCTCCCACATTTGATGGCGATAATAAGAAGAGGGAAGATGTTGAAACTTGGTTGTTGGGAATGAGAAAATATTTCCAACTATATAATTACTCCTTTAAGCAAGAAGCTAGGATTTCCATTTACAATTTGAAGGGAAAGATTTCCATTTGGTAGGACCAATTGGTTCAAATCGAGCATGCCAATGAAAAGAGGATTTCATGGAGGCAATTCAAGAAGTACTTTTAGAAAAAGTAGTTATCAAAACATTATTATGACATGAAGATGGAATAGTTCTTTGAACTCAAGTTGGGAAACAAGAACATGGATGAATATGAAAGGAAGTTTTTAGAACTGCTAAGGTATGTTGGGTTTATCAGGGAGGAGAAGATAAAGTTACAAAGATTTTAAAATGGTTTGCCTTTATTTTAGAGGGATAAATTTAAGTATGATGAACCCAAGGCAATTGAAGAAATATTCTAGAAGGCCAAGCACATATATGATCAGAACAAAATGAAGGGCAACTTTCCAGAAGCCTTTGAGAGATAAGAGGAAGGAAAAGCAGGGTGAAAGGAAGAAAATGTTCAAACAATCTTTCTTTAGGTACCAACAAAATTCATATTAGCAAAGTAATTCAAATCAAAATGGACCGAGGATGAAAATATATCTTGGAAAAATAAACCATGCAACAACTAAAATGTTGGGAATGTCAAGGAAAACATATGTATAAAGATCGTCCTCACATAAGATATAGGATGAGGATTATACATAATCTATAGGAAGCAGATACCATGGAGGATGTAGCCAATAACATTGCCACAATATATGCAGTGTTGGACAACATACAAGTCGATCATTAGTCCAACGTGATTGAGGTTGAAGGTAAAATTGTCAATCAACCTATTGTTATTCTTATTGATTAAGGAACAAATCATAGTTATATTGCTCCTACTTTAATTGAAAGATGTTGCCTACTAGGGAAAAAAGAAAGACCGATGGATTGGTAAAGGGTTGTCCGGTGAATTGCAGACTTAAAATAATTGTAATATCTCATGGGTTAAGCCCTAAACATATGTAACTCATATTTGTTTATTATTGTGGATCTAGGTGTCGTGACAAGGGTATTTAAAGACCGAGAGACATTAATAATATTTTTGTAAATAATTGATTAATAAAAACAGCTGGCACATCAGGAACCACAAAAGAGTATGGTAGGCCTTGATCCACAGTGTGAGGGGGGACATTCCTAGCACTTTATAACTTGTTGTACTAAGTTAGTTTATCCTAGTCGGTATTTATGCTTTGGTGACTTTATTAGTTGATGACACCCAAAGATTGTACAGCAGACCCAACTTTTGATTATTTTGGCCTTTGGAGTTATTTTGAAACCTTATGTTTTCCTTGTTGGGTTCCACTTGTTGAATGTGCCCCTTTAGTGGTTTTGTAACTCTTTTTGGGGAGGTTATAATTGGTTTTGTAACCAACACTTGCATAAAGGCGCCCTTACTGGCTATTTTTAGGCAATGTATGTTAGGTGTGTAACTCCTACTTCATTATGACTCCTTTTTGCTATTATGGGAAGATGCATTGGTTTGTGTAACTCCTCACCTCACTACTTTGAGTCCCTCTTCACAGATGATGTTTCCCCACATGAGTTGGAGTTGGGTTGGGTGGTTTAGAGTCACCATGCTTGAAATTCGAGTTAATTGGGTAAGATTCAAGTTAGCCTCTTGTGGTTGAGTTAACCTCCTTTGGTTGACTCAAGTTTAGTCACCTTGGTTCTAATTGACCTCCTTGGGTTTGAATTGCCTCCTTTGGTCTATAAATCCTTAGTTGATCTCCTTGGGAATGGGTTGTTGTTGTTGTTTCTTGGATTGTTGGTTGGCATTCTTGTTAACAACTTGGTAATCTTGTGAGTTTGATGAGCCATGTATGCTATGATATGTATGTGAATTGTATTTTTGGAACACTACAATATTGTATTGCATTTGAAGTAATCCTAAGCAACTATGGTTTAGTTCCTTCATGTCCACTACTTGTCTCCATCCTGGACCTGCACAAAATCCTGATCGTGAATGGCAATGTGTTGAGGGACCTAGGTGGTGAATGGATTACCATTGCACTTGGTAGTGGGGTGGAGGATAAAGTAGGTGATGATGAAAAGAGTTGTGGCTTCTCAAACTGATATTTTGAACTATTCTTGAGTGCACCTATGCTTGTGGATCTGTGGCATCAGCTCATGGGTGGCTTGTCCAAGAGGATTTGGCTTGGTAGTGCCTAAGGCTAGGTGGTACGTGGACCAGTGGATGCTAATTTCCCATTAATAAGTGTTGGCCCGAGAAAGGGGCATAAGAAGTAACTTCGTATGCTCAGCCAAGGAAGATGTGCGCTTGCGTGAGGGAGGCAAAGGAAGAGCACAAAGGTGAAAAGGGACCATGAAGGCAGAATAGAGGAGTGCACAACAAAGGAAAGGCAAGCATGGACGCGCGCAAGGAGGAAACAACCAGAAAGCGACAGATACGGGATCCATATCATGGTCGTATAAGAGGATGTAAGCCTGTAGCTATGCACATACGAGAAGATATTTGTAAGTCAGGTCGATAGTGCCTTGTATCAATTCATGATCATCACAGCTGTAACTAGAGGGGTGGCTAATGGTGACGGCTAACAGACTGTCATGATGCAGTTGGCCCTGCGTGGCCATGTAAATTAGTATAAATAAGAAGGATGCAATAGTTAGAAGGTTAGCCTTTTGTTAGTTGTAAGTACAGAATGATTTAATTGATGAGAGTTGTATACAGTGTAGAGAGCAGGTCTTAGATAGGGTAATTAGAATACTGAAAGGAGAAAAGCTCTGCTAGAGTGGTGCAGACGCGAGATGAGTCGATCTAGGCTATGTGCATATCCGTAGGTAGTAGCAGTAGATTAGGAGGAATAAGATAGAGAGCATGAGAACTATGAGTCTAAACTTAAAGACATATCTCAAGATCAATCTGCATCCTGCAGACTACAAGGTGCTATATCCTTTCTCATGACAGATGAAGAGCACCTTGGTGGTTTTTCCCAGATGGGTTTCCATGTTATTTCCTATGTCCAAATGAATGACTGGTGTGGTGAATGGTTATATGATTGATTCGTAGTTGTTTTCTATATAATGTTGATGTATTCCAATCCTGGATAATTCCCACCGTAGGTAAATGAATGAATAGAATGCATTGTAGACTGGACCAACACATGTATATTTCGATGCAATTCCTATTATGCATTTCGACTTAGGTCGTAGAGTCAATTAAAGTAAACGCAGCTGCGTCGCACCAGTTGTGCCAGCTATGAGGAAGAGCGAAATACCAAGTTGCGCATGATGACATACTGTTGTGCTCATTCATGTAGGACCGACTCTATTGTCCAGTCACCCTGCTGCCTTTGTTGAGAATTTGGTTGCGAACCAAGGGACTATACTTCCCCGACAATCGCAGAAACTTGGTTTCGGCAGTTACCCATCTATGAGATATCTCGGGTGAGACTGCACGTACTTCAAAGGTGTTGCCAATGGGGCTTGCTTTATTGGGTCGATATCTCGGGTAGTTGTTGGATTGGTGGGCTGCGCAAGACCTGGATCGCACGCGCAAGGGAACGTGACCAACAAATGGTTCCATTGCCGGGATGAGTTGTAGGAACTTGCCAACGCCGTGGAAAACGTCACCCAAGATAACTTGGGTAACATAAGGACCCATCAAGAGAACATCACTGCACAAGTACAGACCCACCTCAACCAGTTAACATAAGCTATCAATGAGGTTAAGCACATGGTGGACACCAAGGCATATCATATTGATCCTAGCATACTGTTGCTCACACCACCTTGGGAACCCAATCAAGATACTCATTCAGACGTAAGCACTTGAAGTGAAAGAAGAGACAACTGCAGATACTGATAATAGCACCACCGAGATAGACTTCTCCAAGTTGCTCTTGGATGAGCTCCATTTCATCCAGCAAGCAGCTACAACTGAACTCCGACTAAGGTAAAATGATGTTACGCATCAGGCAGTAAAGCAGAAAAAGAAGGCCAAACTACGCAAGGCCATCTTGCAAGGAAAGGAGCGGGAACTGCAGGAGCACACCAACTATTTGGCTGAGAAAGAGCAAGAAATCTTACCCTGCGAGCAAAGCCGGACCATGTTGGTGGATTCCATCAAGAATGCCATCGTGCCATTTCCACTGGAGGTTGGGAAGGCTAAGGAAGACTCTGTGGCTAAATTATCCCAGCTTGCCAAAATCGTGCAAGATCTTCAGCACCAAGTAGAAGATCTGCAAGCCCGACAGATACCAAGCACACCCCAGAGGTGCTGGCAGAACGAAAAGCAGCAGTATCTGAAACTACTACCAAGATTAAAGATAAAGAAGCAATCTATGCAAAGGATGAAGATAATGTTGCGACCATCTAGGAAACATTGCTTGAAGATGGCACAACTGAGAAAATAAGGTAGCGCATTCACGAGGCCGATGAGCACATCACTGCCGCGAAGGTGGAAATGCGAAAACTGCCACTCCAGTCCTTAAGCATGTAGAGATCAAAAGTCTCCAACAGGAAGTCCAGACCCTTCATGAACAGGAGAAGGCTAGGGAAGCCAAGGTTGAGGAATACCAGATGGAGGCAGAAAATCTCACGGATCATATTCAGTTGATGTAGCACAAGCTTCAAGGCATATTGCAGTTAATAGAGAAAGACTCATTAGAGCATGTACAGTCCGACCAGGTGGAGCAACTGGCCCCGCAAGCAGAGGAAGCTATAGTGGAAGTTGTGAATATAGAGGCCCTTGTACAAGCATTCCAAGGCAAGGTCTGTGCTGCTGAGCAAGCAGACCCATAACCAACAAGTTCGCAATAATGTATAGAAATGCGACAAAAAAAAATATTGTTTTTTATTTTTATTTTTATAATAATTTTGAAGGCAACCATAAACACTGTGTGTGTGTATTAGAATGGTAAAATTATGGCAAAAGTCATGTAGATATGATGAGACACATTAAAACCACTGCCAAACCGAGTTCCGAAGTAAGTGATGACTAGTTAGAGACATCTAGCACGTGCTGACAGACCGTTAAATGCATCAAGAACTCGCAGAGATTCGGCACTTGACTCAGGACATCAATGCAACAGGATCAAGTATGGAGAAGTTAGTCACCATGACCGTCCAGCTCCTCCGCACGTGCGCATGACTATTATTACCCAAAAATGGCAATGCCAGTAATCATAGCATATCCATGCAGGAAATATGGTACACAAGGTGAAGGTCTTGTCTTCATAATATTGATGAATAAGCCTATGTGAGACCTGCCCTGATATCCTCCTATAATATTGGGGGTTCATTGTTTGCAAGAATCCATTACTAAGTTTGGATATTGTGTTACCAGATGCAGTTACAAATGAGTTGGGGCGTGTCCTGCCGAGTAGCCTTAAGGGTAAAAGCTGTTGCTGCAGCTTTCAGTCTCTCAGGTGTACCCATAAGCAGCAAAAAGAAAGATGGGGATAGTCACTTAGTGACTTCTACTCATTGAAAAGCCTTCAGTGAAGTCATCCTTGCCTATTAGTAGACCAGTAGAATAGCGATGTGCCCAACTGTACCAGAGCAGACTCCAGTAGGGACCAGAGACCCGACCCATTTTGACCAACTTTGCTGGGTCCGATCCATAGTCTCTACAGTCTTTCACAAAGTCTGCAGGCTTGGGAGGTTTTCACATCCTCCAACCCTCCAAGCGAACTGTTTGGCTCTTTATGGGCTATGGAGAGACCAGAGAGCAAAGGCCGACTTGTGCTCTCTGCTGCTGCGGTGATATGTGTCAAACTGGGGCAAGTCACTTGCCTCCACCACTCAGGATAGCAAGAATTGTCCAGTTTTCAATATGGACAAGTCTTCAAAGTTCATATCTATGGAAAAGAATTGTCCCCTGCTTCCATTTAGAAATTCGAGTGGGATTGAGTCCATTTGGGAAGCCATTTTCAGTATTCATTGTGGGGGAATTAGAACCCCAAATTATTAGCCACAACTCCTACCTCGACCAAAATCTTAAACAAGTTTACATAATCCTTTAGAGGGTCATAAAGCTTCCATGAACATAATATTCAAACCTTAATATCATTCGTATACCTTCTATGAATATTTTGGAGCATTTGGACCAATCTGGAGACCTAGACATCAAAACTAGTCAAGGGTCAAAATAGGGAAAAAATTGAAAAAAATGGTCATTTAATAAAATTTCAAAAAGGGACATTACAAGTGGTATCAGAGCATGGTATTGGTACCTGATGGTATTAAAAATGAGTCAAAGCAATAAGCCACCTCCCTCAGAACCTGAAGTTTAAGGTGTCTTTGTTGAAGAAGTAGAAGAAGAATAGGTACATTTTGTTGAAGCTATGACTAACGAGGGATATGGATTCCGAGATGATAAGAATAAGGGGGAATATATTAAACTCATGAAACCTCTCTTTGATGACACAACCAAGAACATGAACCAACAACTTATGAAAGGATTCAAAATTTTTATTAGCCAATTTTGAAGCAAAGGAATAATAAGAGATAGCAGTATTCACAATCGGAAGAAAAGAAAACAATGGGTGAGCATATTTTCTCAAGAAAAAGACCCCATAATAGACCCCATGAATTTCAGAGCACATCAAGGCCTACTGCACCTAAATTTATTATACCCAAAGAAGAGACTAACCTTCAACTTGAACTTCCTACAATGGCAAAAGAATGGGATAAATTGGATGAAGTTTGTAAGAAAAGTGTACCATTTGATTAGTACTTTCTTGCTGCAAACAAACTAAAAAAGAAGGAAGATAATAAGTCTCTATACAAAAACAAAGAATTAAAATGTGCCACTGGTAAAGTGAAACTCCCTATTTTTGATGGTTCCTCTCAAAGTTCTGCTAACACTTGGGTGCAAAAATTAGATGTGTATTTTCAGCTAAATCCAATGGTGGAAGAAGATGCCTTAAAAATGGCCATCTTGCACTTGGAAGGAGATGCCAATTGAATGGTGTTTGCATGGCCTGAAAAAATTGGGTCATGATCAGGTTAAAACATATGGATAATTTATTGACAGGGTACTAGAGATATTTGAGCAAAAAGATCCATAATTGTCTTTCAAAGAACTAGCCCAATTGAAGCAAGTCAGGACCCCTACTAATTATATGATGGAATTTAAAAAATTATCAGTCAAGGTGGCTGATGTGTCTATGGGAAGGTTAGTATTGTTGTTCAATGAAGGTTTGACTGAACCCTTAAAAGGTTTGGTCAAGACACACAATCCCACTACATTAAAAGATGCAATGAGCTTGACTAGAGATCTCCAAAATGTGCTTCCTATAACAAGATTTCCTCCCAAGCCTAACTTCAAATTTGAAAAGAAACCTTGGAAAAGAGATGCACCTGATAAGAATCCTTTGCAAAGAGATTCAATTGACAAGAATAATAAATAAGGACTAAACATGGATGAACTTCAAAGAAAAAAGTTGTGCTTCACATGCTTTCAACCATGGACATTGGGTCATAAATGCAATAAGGGAAAAGATCAATACATAGAAGGGGGTATGGATGAAGAAGGACACAATTAAGATCAAGAGGAGGCATATGAGATAATAGTTGAAGAAGAAAGACACGAAGAAAATCAGACGTCATCAAACAAAGCAAGAATGGCAGTACTTTCAACAAAGCCTCATTACCACACTATTCGATGCAAGGGTGTGGTACTTGGACAAAGAGCTTTCAATTTTGGTAGATGGAGGGGAGACACATAACTTCATTATGTAGATATGGTGGAGAAAAAGAATATACCTATTGAACCATTCGATGGCTTCACAGTCGTCATTCCTGGTCACAACAGAATGCAGTACAAAACATGGGTTCCAAAGCTGCAAGTCACAGTAGGTAACTATACTTTTGCTGATAGTTTTTATGTGGTTAATGTTGCTGATACTAATGTGGTTTTTGGACTGCAATGGTTGTATTCTATAGGGGAGCATACGGTAAATTATCAAATTCCTGAGATGAAATTTCAAGATTCGAAAGGTGTACTAAGGGTTGTGACAGGGCAACACACTTACCCAAATCAAGTAGTGACTTACAATAGTATGTGATCAATATTGAGGCATGGGGACATAGAATGGGATGCTGAATGTCACATCACATCTCCCAAGTCAAACATAAAGGTTTTTGAACAACCAAAGGAGATAGAGAAACTATTGATTAAGTATGAATTGGTTTTTAGAGATCTTCCACATGGTAGACCACTTGATAGGGGGGTTGAGCACAACATTGTTTTGGAGGAGGTTACTTCACCCATTCAGATACCTCATTATAGACATCCCAAGAAATTCAGAGATGAGATTGAGAAGGCCATCCAAAAAATCTTAGAGCTAGGACTCATTAGACCAAGCTCTATCCCTTATGCTTCTTCAGTAGTATTGGTAAAGAAAAAATATGGAACCTTGAGGATGTGTATAGATTTTAGAGCTTTGAACAAAAATACCATCAAGAATAGGTATCCTATTCCTAGGATTTATGATCTCATGGATGAGCTATTTGGAGCCAAATATTTCTCCAAAATTGACTTTAGATCAGGTTATCACCACATTCGAATGAAGGAAGAAGATGTGAAAAGACTTCTTTTCGATGTCATTATGGTCACTTTGAGTTTCTTGTTATGCCATTTGGATTAACCAATGATCCATCTACATTTAGAGCATGCATGAATAGAATCTTTTGCAAACAGCTTAGAAGGTTTGTTTTGGTCTTCTTTCATGATATTCTCATTTACAATAAAACTTGGGAAGAGCACTTGCATCATCTAGAGATTGTGTTGAAAACTTTCCAAGAACATTCCTTGTTTGCTAAGATGTCTAAATGTGAATTTGGGATGGAGGAACTATTGTATCTTGGGCTCATTATTGGGCAAGGAGTGAAAGTACACATGGATAAAATTAGGTCTATTTTAGAATGGCCATCACCAAAAAACATCACCGAATTAAGAGGCTTCATTGGAATATGCACCTATTATAGAAAGTTTGTGAAGGGGTTCTCCAAGTTGACTTCTCCACTCACGGATTTGACTAAGAAGGATGCTTTCAAGTGGGATGAAGATGCTGAAAAGGCCTTCCAAAAAATGAAAGAGGTAATGAGCGGTTGTCCCATACTTGCATTACCTGATTTTTCTAAGCCTTTTATTAAATTGAGCACATAGATATATGGACCAACACACAACTCATAAGATAGATCATACAAATTACTAAGCAATTGAAGAATGAAACAGTGCAAAAATGGCTTGCAACTGTGAATGCAATTCGAATCCATGTGAGGAAATTCGAATTGGTTTGACTCTACTCGACTGAATGGTTAACTGACCTTGTCTAAATCATTATCGGAGTTCATCGGAGTTCAAAATCGCAACTCAAGTGTCTAATTCAGTGTTAACTAGTCTAACTAACCGAGGTAGATGAGTAAATGCGCCTCACCTGGATGCAGACATGCAATCCTAGTGCTAACTGAGTAGAACTGAATGTAAGGGGCTAGAACTGAATGTAACTGACTCCTAACTGAGCTTGACTAGTTACCAACTGAATTCAACTGATGGAGGTTGGTATCGACACTCCCAGTGGCTCCTAATTTATAGGGATTGATCTAGGAGGCTCCTAAACTGATGAATGCAAGTGAAATTAGTGGAAGTTGGCCTCAATTAGTGTTCCCCTCACTTTAGTAACTGGTACATGTGCCCTAATTAGGCCAAGTGGACCCAATGGTGCTAGTGACTAAAAATAGACTGAAAGGACTCCCGATTTAGACATGACTCCTGATTTAGACATATGACCAAGTTGGACAAAGGAGGATTATAATCCTAACACCCCCCCTGAATGCTAACTTGGAAATTTGTGGGCCCTGGTAACTAAGACCATAGGTCATCTATTACAACAAGTAAAGTAAAGTAACTACTCAACACAAGGAGTTGGGGAAAAAACCACATGGGAAAAAAGCCCCCCGTCTAACTAAGCAGATAGAATGCGGACTCAAGTTTGAAAAATTTGAAAATATGTTGTTGCAATCTCTGTGATGTAGCGAAGGAGCATGCATGATGTTCTGTGCACACGTATCTTGGGGCCTAGCATGTAGACTTCTCCATCTTCTCCCAAAATGATGATGGAAGGAAGGAGGAATGTAACCTTTGCCTCTTTCTGGATGAAGAGGTGTATGATCCACTCTATTCTTTTGAAGGCAGTGCAACTAATCAACCCTTTCCATGTAGCACCTCACAAGGATTTTGTTGCATCTCTTTGAAGGAGGTCAGATTGCATGACATAGCACAAGGTTCTTTGTCTTCTAAGTGTCAGATGGATTTCTGGTCATATTCCTAGCTTCCAGCTTGGGAGTAGGGATTGGATCTAGATCTGAATCACCCTAAATCTCAATCTCATAAACTAATACAGCTGGATCTGCAATACTAGTGGAAACTACAAAAGAAGTAGATGGAATGTCTTTACCTTTCTTGTCAGGTGGCAGTTGAGAGTGTACTAGTTTTGGAAATGGCATGAAGTGTGAGAACTCATATGCTTTGGAGGCATGATTTGCAGCACCCTTCACTATGATGTTTCTAGTAGAGATATCTGTGATCTCCACTGAGTCTAGACCAAATATCACTCACTTTGGAGAGCCAGTATGAGTCATATGGTATATAGATAACATATTTGCAGCTAAGGAGGGCACATAAAGCGCATCATTGGACTTTCCATGTTCAAGCCTGATAGAACCCTTCCCTTTGGCTCGAATTTGACTATTATTTCCCATATGAATACTAGGACCATCAAAATATTGCAAGGAAGAGAATGATTCTCTAGATGCAACCATATGACTGGAAGCTACAAAATCAATGAGGAAGGCATGTGCTGTTGAGCAGCTAGCTTTCAGTGCATGGCATGTCTCTTCATGTTGTTTAGTTTCTTTTCTATGGTCAGCCTTCCTTATGTTAGAAGGTACAATAATGTTATGTTTCTTTATAAGAAGAGCCATCTCATCAATTTTTCTTCTCATATAGGAACTTTCTAGATGAAAGCCCCTTCCATAGTAAGAACAAAGGGTTTTTCCTTTGCCATTATTCTTGCTCCTCTTTGAACCTGAAGGCTCATTTGACTGCTCTTTCTCCATAGGAGGCTCATCCTTTTGATTCCCTTTATCATTCGATACCTTAGGTCCTCTTGCAACCAGTGCTTGATCTTTGGAAGATCGAATGATCCCCATTTGGATCAACTAATCATGCTCCCGAGTGAGAGATTCAATGAAGGAGTTAAGAGTAGGAATCCTCCAATTTGGTGTAGTAGGATTCACTGAATGAAAGGTTGATACAAATATTGAGTAGTCTACACCAAGTTTTAAGAAAATGGCAAGGATGATTTGATCATCCTCCTTCTCAACCTTGCACAAATTCAACTGGAATACTAGATTCTTGAATTTTGTGAAGAAGTCATTTAGTGTTTTGAAATTGGCTGGATGAAGAGAAATCAACTCATTCTCAAGTTGATAGATCCTCATATCATCCTGCTTATCAAATAAGGAGGCAAGCTTATCCCATATCTTCTTGGGAGTCTTCAATCCATTGATGTGGAAGAGAAGGTCTTGAGAGATTGAGAGGCACAAGCATCCATAGGCTTCATCAAGCCTATTCAAGTACGTTTCTTTGTCAACATAATGGATTGGCTTTGTCTCTGTCTCCATTGTAAGTATGAAGAGTGTTTTGGAGCGTAGCTACATCTCCATGTCCTCCTTCCACTAGTGATAGTTGAAAGGAGTGAGAAGCTCCATTGTAAGGGCCTTCTAGAATGCAGAGAAGAAGACTGAGCTGTTGTAGCGAATGCAGTGAAGAGGACTGATAAAACTGTAAATTACACAATCAAATAGATAAAATAAGGTCGACCGTCTGCACTTTTGGAATTTCCTTCACACCCAGCATAGTTGATCAAGCAAGCTTGATCAACAATTCCTTAACTTGGGATATTAAGTGGTAAATTCTCCGCTTCTGGTGCAGTACTGGAAGGAGCAATTTGCTATAAAAAAATGGATCCAAGTATGAATCTGTATTAGGAGAAGTTCCTTGTCTTGCCGAGGCTCTGATACCATATTAAATTGAGCACATAGATCTGTGGACCAACACACAACACACAAGATAGATCATACAATTTACTCAGCAATTGAAGAATGAAACAGTGCAAAAATGGCTTGCAACTGTGAATGATTTCATTAATAAAAAGTAATTAGATAATTAATTACAACGAAGTATAATGGCTAAATAGCCTCATGCAATTCGAATCCATGTGAGGAAATTCGAATTGGTTTGACTCTACTAGATTGAATGGTTAACGGACCTTGTCTAAATCATTATCGGAGTTCATCAGAGTTCAAAATCACAACTCAAGTGTCTAATTCAGTGTTAACTAGTCTAACTAACTGAGGTAGGTGAGTAAATGCGTGTCACCTACATGCAGCCATGCAATCCTAGCACTAATTGAGTAGAAATGAATGTAAGGGACTAGAACTGAATGTAACTGACTCCTACCTAAGCTTGACTAGTCACCAACTAAACTCAATTGATGGAGGTTGGTATCGACACTCCCAGTGGATCCTAATTTGTAGGCGTTGATCTAGGAGGATCCTAAACTAATGCATGCAAGTGCAATCAGTGGCATTTGGCCTCGATTAGTGTTCCACACGCTTTAGTAACTGGTACATGTGCCCCAATTAGGCCAAGTGGACCCAATGGTGCTAGTGACTAAAAATAGACTCAAAGGACTCCCGATTTAGACATGAATCCTGATTTAGACATATGACCAAATTGGACAAGGGAGGATTATAATCCTAACACCCCCCCTGAATGCTAACTTGGACAATTTGTGGGCCCTGGTAACTAAGACCATAGGTCACCCATTACAACAAGTAAAGTAAAGTAACTGCTCAATACAAGGAGCTGGGGAAAAAACCACATGGGTAAAATCCCCCCCACTCTAACTAAGTAGATAGAATCAGGATTCAAGTTTGAAAAACTTGAAAATATGTTGCTGCAATCTCTGTGATGTGGTGAAGCAGCATGCATGATGTTCTCTGCATAGATATCCCGGGGCCTGGCATGTAGACTTCCCCATCTTCTCCCAAAATGATGATGGAAGGAAGGAGGAATGTAACCTTTGCCTCTTTCTGGATGAAGAGGTGTATGATCCACTCTATTCTTCTGAAGGCAGTGTAACTAATTAGCCCTTGCCATGTAGCATCTCACTGGGAGTTTGTTACATCTCTATGAAGGAGGTGATATTGCATGACATAGTGCAAGGGTCTTTGTCTTCTGAGTGTCAGATGGATTTCCAGTCATCTTCCCCGCTTCCCACTTGGGAGTAGAGACTGGATCTAGATCTAATTCACCTTGAATCTCAATCTCATAAACTGATACAGTTGGATCTGCAATACTAGTGGAAACTGCAAAAGAAATAGATGGAATGTATTTACCTTTCCTGCTAGGTGGCAGCTGAGAGTGTACTAGTTTTGGAAATGGAATGAAGTGTGAGAACTCATATTCCTTGGAGGCATGATTTGCAGCACCCTTCGCTATGATGTTTTTAGTAGAGATATATGTGATCTCCACTAAGTTTGGACCAAATATCACTCGCTTTGGAGAGCCATTATGAGTCAGCTGGTATACAGATAACAAATTTGCATCTAAGGAGGGCACATAAAGCACATCTTTGGACTTTCCATGTTCAATATTGATAGAACCCTTACCTTTGGCTCGAATTTGACTATTATTTCCCATCTTAATACTAGGACCATCAAAAGATTGCAAGGAAGAGAATTATTCTCTGGATGCAACCATATGATTGGAAGCTCCATAATCAATGAGGAAGGCATGTGATGTTGAGCAGCTAGCCTTCAATGCATGTCATTTCTCTTCATGTTCTTAGGTTTCTTCTCTATGGTCAGCCTTCCTTGCGCTAGAAGTTACAATAATGTTATTTTCTTCAGAAGAAGAGCAATCTCATGAATTGTTCTTCTCATACAGGAACTTTCTGGATGAAAGCCCTTTCCAGAGTAAGAACAAAGGGTCTTTCCTTTGCCATTCTTATTTCTCCTCTTTGAACCCAAAGGCTCATTTGAGTACTCTTTCTCCACAAGAGGCTCATCCTTTTGCTTCCCTTTATCATTCCCTACCTTAGGTCCTCCTGCAACCAGTGCTTGATCTCTGGAAGATCGAATGAGCCCCATTTGGTTCAACTTATCATGCTCTTGAGTGAGAGATTCAATGAAGGAGTTAAGAGTAAGTATCCTCCAATTCGGAGTAGTAAGCTTCATTGAATGAAAGGTTGATACAAATACTGAGTAGTCTGCACCAAGTTTTGAGAGAATGGAAAGGATGAGTTGATCATCCTCCATCTCAACCTTGCACAACTTCAACTAGAACACTACATTCTTGAATTTGGTGAAGAAGTCATTTAGTGTTTCGAAATTGGCTGGATGAAGAGAAATCAACTCAATCTCAAGATGATAGATTCTCAGATCATCCTGCTTATCAAATAATGAGGCAAGCTTATGCCAAAACTGCTTGGGAGTCTTCAATCCATTGATGTGGAAGAGAAGATCTTGAGAGATTGAGAGGCACAAGAATCCATAGGCTTCATCAAGCCTATTTAAGTACTTTTATTTCTCAATATAATGGATTGGCTCTGTCTCTGTCTCCATTGTAAGTATGAAGAGTATTTTGGAGCATAGTTACATCTCCATGTCCTCCTTCCACTGGTGATAGTTGAAAGGAGTGAGAAGCTCTATTGGAGGGGCCATCTAGAATGCGGAGAAGAAGACTGAGCTGCTATAGCGAATGCAGTGAATAGGACTGATAAACCTGTAAATCACATAATCAAACAAACAAAATAAGGTTGAAAGTCTGTACTTTTGGAATTTCCTTCACACCCAACATAGTTGATCAAACAAGCTTGATCAACAATTCCTTAACTTGGGATATTAAGTGGTAAATTCTCCGCTTCTGGTGCAGTACTAGAAGGAGCAATTTGCTAAAAAAAAATGGATGCAAGTATGAATCTGTAGTAGGAGAAGTACCTTGTCCTACCGAGGCTCTGATACCATATTAAATTGAGCACATAGATCTGTGGACCAACACACAACTCACAATATAGATCATACAATTTACTCAGCAATTGAAGAATGAAACGGTGAAAAAATGGCTTGCAACTGTGAATGCAATTCAAATCCATGTGAGGAAATTCGAATTGGTTTGAATCTACTTGACTGAATGGTTAACTAACCTCGTCTAAATCATTATCAGAGTTCATCGAAGTTCAAAATCACAACTCAAGCATCTAATTCAGTGTTAACTAGTTTAACTGCCTGAGGTAGGTGAGTAGATTCGCCTCACCTACATGCAGCCATGCAATCCTAGCGCTAACTGATTAGAAATGAATGTAAGGGACTAGAACTAAATGTAACTAACTCCTAACTAAGTTTGACTAGTCACCAACCTCAACTGATAGAGGTTGGTATTGTCACTCCCAATGGCTCCTAATTCGTAGTGATTGATCTAGGAGGCTCCTAAATAGATGCATGCAAGTGCAATCAGTGGCAGTTGGCCTCAATTAGTGTTCCCCACACTTTAGTAACTAGTACATGTGCCCCAATCAGTCCAAGTGGAACCAATGGTGCTAGTGTCTAAAAATAGACTGAAAGGACTCCTGATTTAGACATATGACCAAATTGGACAAGGGAGGATTATAATCCTAACACCTTTTGTTGTAGAATGCGATGCTTCATGTGGAGGAATATGGGTTGTCCTAAAGCAATGCCAACACCCTATAGCCTTTGAGAGCATAAAGTTGCAGCCTCATGAAAAAATTTACTCCATATATGACAAAGAAATGTTTGCCATCATGCATGCATTTGCCAAGTTTCGACAATACTTGGTAGGAAACAAGTTTGTGGTGAAAACTGATCACAATAGTCTAAGGCACTTCCACCCAAAATGATCTAAATGAAAGGCAAAAAAATTGGGTAAGCAAGATTCAAGCTTATGATTTTGATATTGAATATGTGAAAGGAAAGAATAACATTGTAGCAGATGCATTATCTAGAAGACCTTCTTTTTCTTTGATGGGCATTGCCAAGGATTAGAAAAACATGCTACTAGTTGAATATGCCATAGATAAATTTGGTTGTGATGTATTATATGGAATCAAGGGGGATGATAACTATAGGATTCTGAACGGGCTGATATATTATAAGGCCATAATTTATTTGGTTCAAGGTTCAAAGCTCAAGTACAAGATTTTGCAAGAAGTGCATGATTCCCCACTAGCTGGCCATCCGGGGATCTTCAAAACTTATAAGCAATTGAGGCAAAGATTCTTTTGGAAGGGGATGAAGGAAGATGTTCATAAATATGTGAATGAATGTAAGGTATGTCAGCAAAAAAAATCTGAACTTACATTCCCAGCTGGTTTATTGCAACCATTTCCCATTCCCAAGCAAAAATGGGACAACATCTCAATGGATTTCATCATTGGTTTTCCCAAATATTTGGGTAAGGATTGCAAATATGTAGTAGTGGATAGATTGAAAAAATTTGCTCATTTCTTTGTTGTTACATCATATTTTAGTGCTGCACAAGTGGCTGATTTTGTTTTCAAAGAAATCTTTAGATTGCATGGTCTCCCTAAGAGCATTGTAAGTGATAGAGATAGTAGATTGATGAGTGATTTTTGGAAAGAAATTTTTAGATTGGTGGGCACTCAGTTGACTCCAAGTACAAGCTATCATCCAAAAATTGATGGAAAAACAAAGAGGGTGAATCAATGGTTGAAAGGGTACCTAAGAAACTATGTGGGAGAGCAGCAAAAACCATGGGCAAAATGGCTACACTTGGGTGAGTTTTGCTACAACACCACTTTTCATATGTCAATAGGGATGTCTCATTTCAAAGCATTATATGGATATGATGCACTTACCTTTGTTGAGATGATATTTGGTGATAATAGAGCTCCAAAAGCTAAATATTGGGTGGAAGAGAGCCAAGAAATTTTAAAGCTATTGAAAGGCAATTTGCAGGTTGCCCAAACTCAACAAAAATAATACACAGATAGACATAGAGAAGAAAGTACATTTTAGGTTAATGATTTAGTATATTTGAGGTTGCAGCCATACAAACAAACATCTCTAAAAAATAATGGGGTAGGAAAGCTAAAACCAATATACTATGGCCCATACAAGGTAGTTCAAAAGATTGGGGAAGTAGCATATGAATTGGAACTTTCGGAAGGGAGTAAAATCCATTATGTATTTCATGTTTCTTGTCTCAAATTAAAAAGTACTTAGTGTGCCTTTTAGTGCTAGTGTCTTTCTTTTTAGGAAAAGAGATCTTTCTTCATTCTTTCTTTAAAAGATCATTGTAGAAGTGTTTTGCTTGTTTGCATTTTTTGAAAGATGAGTTCAGTGTGATTGTTTGGGATTTTTTTTTGTTTTGAAATAGAATTGAAACACTCTCTCCTTCCCGTAAGTAGGGCATACTTTGAATGGTAAAGTGAAAAATTTGCATCCCATGCTGCATGGTTTTACATGTACACACTTCATGCATTCATCTAATCGTTCAAGATAAAATTAACGGTAGATATAGGTTAACATTTTTTAGTAACTTGAGTGATAGGATAGAGACGTATTCCGACGTCTTTAAACATAGGAGTTGTCGTTCATTTGCTTACATTGCATCCCGGGAACTGTGTGGTTCTTCCACTTATCGTCGATATATCAAACGAACTTTCACGTACCCTTGAGGGATATAGAAAGGTACTTCACGAACTCGATTGTATATCGGAAGGTCCCTTTTGAACAATTGTGCATTAGACAACACTAACATGGATTTGAGCTCCCATGTACCTTGTGTATATCGGGAGACCCTTCTAGGATTCCCTAAACCATCTGAGAAAAACTTGTTTGGTCGTCTTGTCAGCGCAATACACCAAGAACAACACTCGAGGAGACTATTACGCACATACCGTCTAGGTAATCGAGTATTCAAGCAAGGGATGGTCCCAATCCTCCTTGTCACATTTTACTGTTGGATCGTGCGGTATATCGCGAGTTGCAAAGACTTGAAAATCCTAGTGAGGAACCGACTTTTATCAGCCCCTCTTATCACCTAAGTTTGCTTGCGACCTTTAGTTTGTGTAGGTGAGGTTTTGTGTGTTTGTTCTAGTTTTCAAACCCTACTTTAGGCTTTTAGTGACCAACAATATGGTTGGATTTTCTTTGAGACGATCCATAAGAGTTCAAGGCTTGCCACCTGAACTTCATCCTATTGCAGGAGAAAGACCAATGGAAGCCATAAACCAAGGTGCCGCAACTGATTCTCACGTGGAAGAGAATCCAGCTGTGAAATTGGGGGAAGAATTCATTACATATGATAATCCCTTGGTCGAACAACCTCCTACGGTTGACACTGCCTTCCATTTTCCAATGGAAGGTCATGTTGGTTCATCAAATTGGGTTGATTGCTCATCTGATGATACCGATGGGACATAATATGGCCCTAACTCTCCTTTTTGGAGAACCTCTATGGGTCAAGCAATTTCTGAATTCGGGGTTTTTATACCGTCCTTTTTTAATCCTCTGTCGAATGAGGATATGTATATGTTATTACCAGATCCGTCCCATGAAAAAAAATATTTTGAATTCTGGCAGCACACATGTAAAGAAAGACCTTGATTTTCGCTATTATAAGCTCATAACCCAACATATTTTCACGAAAGCACCGAGTTTGTGTTAACCTAGCTAATTTCTCATCGCTGTAAATCCTTGTTGTGGTCAACTTGTAATATAGGTCTTTGGCCCATATTCTCTTATTTGCACTTGAAAATGCCATGAGATCTCATTAAGTTCTCTAAATCCTTAAATCCATGCATCAAACTCCATCAAATCTCTTATTTCCCTCATTTGGTTTAGATTTTTGGTTACTTTTTCTTAAATTTTATTGGGAAAAAAGATAATTATTTTTAAATATAAAATCATCTTATATTAAATTTATTCATTAATGATTTTATATTTAAATTTAAGTTTTCTCTAGAAAGATAAATTTAAAAAAAAAGGGAGGACTTCACTTTATTTTTTATTATTATTGTTTTTACCCCTATCCAGTCATGAGTTTTTCATGATCACGTGGATATTCATTAGGTTATGGCTCTTTCATTTTTATAAAAGGATGAGTCTTTGTCTCATCTTCCATATCTCGTGGGAGTGTTAAAACTTGAAGGTATAAAATCCCAACCTACCGTCACACTAAGCATAATAATGCCACGACTCTGCGTGAACTTTCCAGGAGTCGAGAAGAAAGCTAGCAAGGAGCTAGAGCAATATATTTTGTCACGGTTATGTGATCCCGCTCAATTTTGTAAATTGCATGTTGCGATGAAGATTGAAGAAGCCTCCGAGCGCTAGCATTGTTGCCAATCATCCAAATTCCCTGTCGAGGAGTGATGATCATGGCCATTGATTATAAGAATTGAAGCATGTGAAAAACATGTTTATCATTGTCATTAAAGTGATTAAAAAATACTATGGTTGAAACTGTGTCCGATCAATAAAAGTTTCAGGGGAGATGGGATACAAGTGGCAAGGCACCTGATAGCAAAGAAATAACTGTCAAAGATCAATTATAGATTTTAAGGAAAGGATTTGAAGAGCACCGATGGAAGATTATTTCCAGGTCATTCAATCACTAGTCAGGAGAAGGAAAAGTATCCTGACTTCAAACAGGATAAGGATCAGTTGACATCAAATGAAAATTGGCAGAGGCATCTGCTAGATAGTTATGCAATTTAAGTGTGATTGGTGATGAGATGGCAGTCAAAAGTATGCAGGTGTAAAATCTTTCAAATAAATCAAGAATCAAGTGGGTTGTGCCAGATTTGAAGGAGGAATATCGATCTTACCTTTACATTAATCTCAGATTTTTTAAACATGAATCATTAGTCAAATATCAACTTGGAGCTAAGAATTCATAGGTGGCAGAGTATAAGGAGACAAAGATTTAGATCGATCTCTTCAAGCATTTAGTTCCTAAATTCAAGCAACATTCTCAACAAGTAACTCCAGATTTTAATACAAATGGCAAGTTAGAAGGTATTGAATTGAATGGTTCCAGATTTCTTGTTCATGAGTTAGGGATTCTTTTATTTTTAGTTTTGCAATAACTAGCAGGAGGTAATTCCTATAAAGGGATTCAGTTTTAATGTAAAGGGAGGTACCAATGGAGAGGGCTGAGAATGTAATCAGAGATCAGACTGATATTTTTTATTATTTTACAGGCATGTATTAGATTTCTGGGTTTTCAAAGAGGACTTTGAAGTGATCATATTCGAGATTGGCCCGTTTTGTTTTCATTTTGAAATGATAAATATTATATTGTGTCAATGATTCTTTCCAATATTTGGTTTCTTGTGGATGGTTTATATGTTTATTACTCATGTGGACGGAGCTTGTCTTCTCTTTATATGAGTTCATTCTCGTGATCTTTCTTCCCTGTTTATGTTTATACATTCACTGATCAATATTCTCATATATTAGCCTAATCCTTGTTATATTTATCAACTTTTCAACTTACAAATCTTATCATCTTTTCAATAACTTTAAAGATTCACTAGCCATGTTCTTTCAGTAGTCAAGGAACATATTTTAGTGATAACATCTTCTGGCGCCGTTGCTGGGGATTGGAGGAGCGAAGATATCTTCCGGGGAAGAACAACAATGATGAAATCCAGCTCTTGATGGTGGACAGGAGCAGGACACTAGTTTGAATGCAGATTTATTCACCAAGCGACTCCATGTTTGAAGAATCCATAGGCGATTTTACAATTCCAAGATGTCAAAGGGTTTTGATACTATTTTGGCACAGAGATTTGCTCTGCTCAATTTCTCAATTGTTCGAGGCTTTCCAAATACAATACCTATCATGGATGAATGGAGAGATTTTCTTCCGCGATTCAAAGAAAAGGAAGAGGAAAATTTGGCACATCATGTAATTAAATTTCATCAATACATGGATCAGTTGAGTATACATCATGAAGATGTATTAATGAAAATGTTTATGTATTCATTAGATGGTTGTGCGAGAAAATGGTACAGAACTCTTCCCGCTTCTAGTATTTCCTCTTTAAAATATTTTCATGATGCATTTTATTCATATTGTAAGAGGATTTACCTAGCTGAGTGTCTTTTTGAGCATTGTTGTAGGGGATATGCATTATATATCTAGGGTTTAGTAGTAGATTCCTCCAGTAGTAAAGATGAAGCGGGTGGTTATGCTATGAAGAAGGAAGAAGATTTATTATCTTCCTCTAATTTTGTTTTACAACAAGAAAATTTTCAAAATTATGATATTAAAGTTGATGATAGCATCATATAATAGAAATCTTCACCTTTAGAAATTGATCAGGATGCCCCAATTTATGATAAATACAATGATGATAAAGTGGACGTGGTTTCATTTGATATTACCTCAAATGTAAATATTTACCTAGATTCTTATGAAGGTCAGCCTGTGTTCGATGAATACTCAGATGAATAATTGCAGACTTGTACATTAACCTGCAATGAAGAACGTTTTTATGATGTACATGAGGATATTTCAGAGCAACAGATTTCTACATCAGCGTTTGTTGATATTTTCAACAATGATCTACTTTTTGACAGCAATCAATCAGGTGTTGAGGAAGGTAGTGATAAGGAATTACTAGAACCATTCATCCAGTCCTCATCAGTCGAGCAATACTTTTCAGAAATCAGTCAGCTTGGATTCACAGAAGACAAGCAACAGGAAGAGGTAATTTTTGGTAATTTTTATGATCCCGTTGCAAGTTATTTAGATTCAATAGTGAACTATAAATATTCTATCATTAATTTCTTAGAGACAAAGTTCGATGGAAGTGAGTATGAGTTATGCTTTTCAATATTTCTGATTGTATATATGCTCAAAGTTGGAAGCAAGTTTTGGTTGGTTGATGAAATTTTTGCATGGCTACATTGGAAATGGGATTATACTTGATTAAGCAGAGTTCGGCTCGTTAGTGTATATAGTGCATATAAATAAGCTCATCTCAAGAGCATTTGATCCCTTTCAGCCTTCAACAGTAGAGTAGTTATTTCATTTTTTTCAGTATGAATTTGGTTTTTAATAAAGAAAGTTGGATTTTCAGTTTGTAGTGGTGTACAGTTTTTTTTTCCAGCAGATTTGTTTTCAATATGTTGGCTTCCAGTACATGGGTAGACTCCATCCCAATGGAGAATGGCACTATTATGATGTTTTCCAGCTTGCAGAGTAGGTATTGTGAACATAAATGGCTATAGAGAGAGGCACTTGGTCTATGAGTTCTTGGAAGCCCGTAGGGGGCATGCCATCCCCAGTCAGAGCCAGATGTTATTACCAGATCCGTCCCATAAAAAAAATTTGAATTATGGCAGCACACACGTAAAGAAAGACCTTGATTTTCGCTATTATAAGCTCATAACCCAACATATTTTCACTAAAGCACATAGTTTGTGTTTACCTAGCTAATTTCTCATCGCATTAAATCCTTGTCGTGGTCAACTTGGAATATAGGTCTTTGGCCCATATTCTATTATTTGCACTTGAAAATGCCATAAGATCTCATTAAGTTCTCTAAAGCCTTAAATCCATACATCAAACTCCATCAAATCTCTTATTTCCCTCATTTGGTTTAGATTTTTGGTTGCTTTTTCTTAAATTTTATTGGGAAAAAAGATAATTATTTTTAAATATAAAATCGTCTTATATTAAATTTATTTATTTAATGATTTTATATTTAAATTTAAGTTTTCTCTATAAAGATAAATTTAAAAAAAGGGAGGAATTCACTATTTTATTATTATTATTGTTTTTACCCCTATCCAGTCATGAGTTTTTCATGATCACGTGGATATTCATTAGGTTATGGCTCTTCCATTTTTATAAAAGGATGAGTCTTTGTCTTATCTTCCATATCTTGTGGGAGTGTTAAAACTTGAAGTTATAAAATCCCAACCTACCGTCACACTAAGCATAATAATGCCATGGCTCTGCATGAACTTTCCAGGAGTCAAGAAGAAAGCTAGCAAGGAGCCAGAGCAATATATTTTGTCACGGTTTTGTGATCCCACTCAATTTTGTAAATTGCATGTTGCGATGAAGATTGAAGAAGCCTCCGAGCGCTAGCATTGTTTCCAATCATCTGAATTCCCTGTCGAGGAGTGATGATCGTGGCCATTGATTATAAGAATTAAAGCATGTGAACAACATGTTTATCATTGTCATTAAAGTGATTAAAAAATACTATGGTTGAAAATGTGTCCGATCAATAAAGTTTCAGGAGAGATGGGATACAAGTGGCGGGGCACGTGACAGCAAAGAAGTAACTATCAAATATCAGTTATAGATTTTAAGGAAAGCATTTGAAGAGCATTGATGGAAGATTATTTCCAGGTCATTCAATCACTAGTCAGAAGAAGGCAAAGTATCCTGACTTCAAACAGGATAAGGATCAGTTGACATCAAATGACAAATGGCAGAGGCATCTTCCAGACGGTTATGCATTCTAAGTGTGATTGGTGATGAGATGGCAGTCAAAAGTATGCAGGTGTCAAATCTTTCAAATAAATCAAGAATCAAGTGGGTTGTGCCAGATTTGAAGGAGGAATATCGATCTTACCTTTACATTAATCTCAGATTTTTTAAACATGAATCATTAGTCAAATATCAACCTAGAGATAAGAATTCAGAGTTGGCAGAGTATAAAGAAACAAAGAATCAGATCGATCTCTTCAAGTATTTAGTTCCTAAATTCAAGCAACATTCTCAGCAAGTAGCTCCAGATTTTAATACAAATGGCAAGTTAGAAGCTATTGAATTGAACGATTCCAGATTTCTTGTTCATAAGTTAGGGATTTG
>LPNX010084528.1:36087-53663 GCA_001517045.1 Pseudotsuga menziesii | reverse complement strand
GCATTTGAATTGTAGGAAAGGTCATGTACAACCTCCTACAAGAAAAGAAGGATGAGACTTGTTCCAAAGAACAAGTGATGACAATTAAAGATTCACTCCAGTAAACATGAATCTGAAGCTCCCAGGGTCAGAGACACCATGATGGAAGAAAGAGCTTCGGAGAGTGGTAAATCCACCTTGAAGGATGAAGACCACCATGGGTACAAGAGATAACTCAAGATGAATAAAAGAATGCTATGAAAGAAGCTATGATCAAAGAATAACAGTTGATCATGGGGAATGATGTATATGATATGATGGAACAAGTGTACAAAGCAAGGTTCATGATTCTCCCCAGAAAGAATAGAATATGACATAACATACTCTATTGACCAGTATATATCAAGCATAGAACCACCTGTACAGAATGAAGAAGGAAGATGATACTCCACTTCAGGGGGAGTGACTACAGAAAATTATATCTGAGTTCGACATGGTACAACATGATGGATAGATTTGTGATGGATCGATACTTTACCAAGAGTAAAGTGGGTTCCAACCTTCAAGGTTGAATGCAGAAGACTAGGATATGATGATGACCTGAGAAGAAAAACTCATAGAAGATGTTGTGATACTAGAATGATGTTTGGGATATAGTACTCAAACCGAAAAGCAAGAATGTGATATCTTTCAAATGGATTTGTAAGATAAGATATGTTGATGATATAAGTAAGGTAAGAGTTGTGGCTAGAAGTTTCTATTAGTAAGATGGAATTAATTCTAAAGAGACACTTACTCCAGGTAGCAAGGTACACTTCCTTCAAAACTATCATGGTAGTTTCTTCCACGATGAAGTAAAGACAAGCCTTCCTTAATGGTATGATTGAGGAAGAGTCTTACATCGAATAGTCACGAGGATTTGAAGTTGAAGATATAAGGAATCAAGTATGCAAGTTGAAGAAGGCCTTCTATGGCATGAAGAAAGCTCCCAAAGCTTGGTATGGAAGAATAGATAGTTTCCTAATGAGCATGGGCTTTGCCAAGAGTAAAGTCGATCCTAACCTTTCCTACAAGGTTGTAGAAGATGTACCTATCATTATATTACTATATGTGGATGACTTATTCTTAACAGGGAATGAGAAACAGATCATGGAAAGTAAGAAGAAACTAGCAGAAGAATTTGAGATGAAATACCTTGGGTTAATGCATTATTTCCTAGGTCTGGAAGTATGGAAAAGTTCAGAAGGAATCTTTCTCAACCAGGGAAAGTATGTGGTAGAGATATTGAAGAGATTCAATATGTTGGAATGCAAAGTCATGGCCACACCCATGGATTCCAACGTGAAGCTGTTAGCTAATGACTCATTAGAGTTAGTGGATGTGACTCACTATAGACAGATCATTGAGTCATTGATGTGCTTAAAAAATACCAGACCAGATATTTGTTTTACTGTGAACACCTTAAGTCAATATCTTGTTCAACTAAGACGGGTTCACCTAGTAGCTGCAAAAGATGTGATGAAATATCTGAAAGGGACTATAGACTTTGGTCTATACTATGATGGTAGCCATGAATATAGATTGTATGGCTACACAGATGTAGATTGGGTTGGAAGTATCTCAGACAGGAAAATCACATCAGGTAGATGCTTTTGTTTGAGGTTTGCTATGAGTTCATGGTTTAGTAGGAAACAGTCCAGTGTTTCTCTTAGCACGGTTGAAGCAGAATACATAGCAGATTGCTCTACTAAGTTGTAAATCCATATGGCTTCAGAAGCTGATATCAGGTCTCTTTGACCTAAAGATGGAAACTACAATGATTCTATGTGATAAACATAGTTGTGATGACAAAGAACCCTGTGTTCCGACGTAACACGTAGAAATCCTGTATTTCTACATACAAGATAAGATATAGATGATATTTCAGTATTTACATACTGTAGATACAGATGATGGTGATTCAGTATTTCTATACTAAAGATATAGATGATGATGCTTTTAGTATTCACATACTGGAGATATAGATGGTGATAGTTCAGTATTCACATACTGAAGATGTAGATGATGATGGTTTGGATGATGATGTATTGAAGAAGCCTATGCCTCGAGTAGAGTTCGAACACTTTTGAGACAAGCTTGGTGTGGTTTGAAAAGATCTTCCCTAAAAGGGGGAGTAGTGATGTTGCAATGGGATTGTATCATCCCTGCGCACTTTCCCTAAAGTGATCCGGAGACCTCAGTCTTCAAGAATGAAGAGGGATTGTATCATCCTGGGACATCTGTCCACCATGGATCCTGTGACCTTGGTCCTAGAGAACGTGGTGGGATTGTATCATCCCTGGGCACTTTCCCTAAAGTGATCCGGAGACCTCGGTCTTCGAGAATGAAGAGGGATTGTATCATCCTGGGACATCTGTCCATAATAGATCCGGTGACCTCGGTCCTCGAGAATGTGGTAGGATTGCATCATCCTTGGACATAGTCCTAAAGTGATAGAGAGTAATTATCCCGTAATTGTATCCGATGGCTTCGGTCGTCGAGAGTGTGGTAGGATTGCATCATCCTTGGACTCAAGTCCTAAAGTGATAGGGAGTGATTATCCCGTAATTGTATCTGGTGACTTCGGTCGTCGAGAATGTGGTAGGATCGCATCATCCTTGGACTCAAGTCCTAAAGTGATAGGGAGTGATTATCCCGTAATTGTATCCGATGACTTCGGTCGTTGAGAATGTGGTAGGATTGCATCATCCTTGAACTCAAGTCCTAAAGTGATAGGGAGTGATTATCCCATAATTGTATCCGGTGACTTTAGTCATTGAGAATGTGGTAGGATTGCATCGTCCTTGGACTTAGTCCTAAATTGATAGGGACTGATTCTACCGTAATCAATATGGTAACTTCAGTTGTTGAGAATGTGGTGGGATTGTATCATCCCTGGACTTTAAGTCCAAAAATGATCCAAATATTTTTTTGTCTTTGAGTTGTGGATTGCAGGTTGTTGCTAATGATGATGATGCCGTACTGATCGAAAGATCAGAGTATGATGATGATGACATACTGATCGAAAGATCAGAGTATGATGATGATGTTTCTGATCGAAAGATCAGAATGTGATGATGATTATGATTGACAGATCAGAATATGATGATGATGATGTTGTTGCTAATCGAAAGGGAAAAGTGTTGATGATGATATTGCTGATTGAGAGATCAAAGTACTGAAGATGTTGTTGCTGATCGAAAAGTCAAAGTGCTGAAGATGTTGCTGATCGAAAGGTCAAAATGCTGAAGATGTTGCTGATCGAAAGGTCAAAATGCTGAAGATGTTGTTGCTGATCGAACAGTCAAAGTGCTAAAGATGTTGCTGATCGAAAGGTCCAAGTGCTGAAGATTTCGTTGCTAATTGAAAGATCAAAATGCTGAAGATGTTGCTGATGATTGAAGATGAATACTACATGATGTTGAAAAGATTCCAATGATTTATAGATGTGTTACCATGCTGATGTTGATGATGTCCCCTATCTCTACTCTTGTTGTTGTTGATGTTTATGTAGAATACCCTTCTCGTTAAGGGGGAGTGTTGAAATATTGTAACTTTGAAGAATATTCTATATGTATATTTTTGTGGTCCCCGATGGTCCTACCGGGAGAACCACTTGTATTGTATTATACCCTGATGCTCCTAATCGAAAGATCTAATAAGAGTCATGAGGTAGTCCCCTCTAATTGTAAAGGTGGGTCATTAGCACCCTAGTGTGGTTACTTGAGCCTACATGTGTAACTCAAGCCTACATGATTTAACTCGAGCCTACATGTCAAATGAGTTAACTTAAGTGAATGGATGAATATAAATAGAGGTGTAGTGCTCCTCATTAGTGACACACACTCTCACTTGTGTAGCGCATTAGTGGAGAAGAGAAGTAGATGGAGAAGGAGGAGGATCAGGCTTTGATCTCCTTGCTGGTTTTATCTTTTATCTTTTGGGGGCATCTATATTGAGGAAGCTTTTGCTGGGTTTTTCCCTTTAGGGTTTTCCCAGGATAAATCTTTGTGTTCCTTTTGTATGGTTGTGCTTGTCTATCTTTCAGTGATCCCGTTTATATGCTTTTGTTATGAAATAAAATACTAATGTCTTAGCTAAGCATATGGAAATTTAACAGTTGGAGAAAGTGCTATGTGGAATGTATCAATGTGATTAAATGAGCAATGTTGAATGGGAACTATTTCGTTTTCAACTGTGTTTCATTAACTATGAGAGAGTTCTAACTTCCTGAACCTATGTTCTTGTTTGAATGTTCTTTAGTACACTTTGTGATGTCTTCCACCATGAGTAATGGGGTTTTTAACTGTTAATGAGCTATCTTATCATGCATATTTTTATTCATGTTTATATGTTTGGTTAAAAGAGTAGCTAACTGTGATTTGCCATAACACATGGACAGTCGTGCATTACTCATGAATTAATATCCATCTCTCTAGATAGCATAGTTAGTATTTAATTTTCGCAATATATGTGATTTAGATGCTTGTGAGCTCTAAGATGAGAGGTAAGAACCTGCGCATCACATTGTGACTACTCCTTGCATCCTTATCACCCTGCATTGTTAAATAGGCACTTGCATTTCATATCTTAAGTCAAAATACAAAAAATATACGATGGACCGAGCTGCAACCGGTAAACCCTTTTGTTACTTGACCTACGGTAGCCGGACCGCAAACCGGACGGATTCCCTACACCAAACAGTCACGGGCTAGTTGGGAACGTCGACTGGGGAGAATCCCTTACTGTTGTTTCCTGTGAATTTCCAGGCCTCAATAGTTTTGGTGCTAGAAAGAGGGCTGCCAGTGCATGGCTGGCCGAGGAAACCCATTTTCCCGAGACTTTTCCACCAGTAACAGTTCAGAAAGCAGTGGGCTTCATAATCCAATTCCGGAAGAAAGGTGCAGAGAAAATTTGTTTTCTGTCAATAACGAAGTTGTTAATAATTTGAGAAGACACACTAGGGCATATGTGAAGAAAATTGGAGGATTGCTGATCATCCTTGAATTGCCCAGAAGAGAATATAAAAGGAAGGATCGTCCTATATTGGAAGACTCAGTGCTGGTTGGGGATTGGGAAGAACTTATAGAAACAATCCTACAGGAGGTTGTACTGCCTTTGAATCAAGAAGGCCTAGATACTCCTCATAGTTCTCCTGCTCACCTCCCCACTCTCCACCCAGACTCATGGCAGGCGTTAACGCCAATCAACCACCCAACCCACCGAATCCACCACCAGCCTGGAGAGCCAGATCACCTTTAAACCTGACACCTCCATTACATGATTTACCTCAAGCCTTTGAAAAGATGCTGCCCAAATTTGACCCAAGTGAAAAGATACTAGTATATGACCACTTGTAAAGTTTTTACTTGGAAATAGAAGGGTTAAGGGCTGGGGAGCATGAGGATGTAGTTTGTAGACTTTTCCCACACACCTTTAAAGGAGCCGGAGCATCATGGTATTTTGGTTTTCCTGCAAACTCTATCCCTGATTGGGATACCTTTGAAAGAATCTTTAGAAGTAAGTATGCGACTCAAAAGACTCATGCATCCCTCATGAAAGGGCTGTGCGCCTTAAAGAAAGAGAGAAAGGAGAAGGTGGACAGCTTCACTCAAAGATTTGCAGTGTACCTCAAGATTTTTTCTAAAGCTGACAAGCCTTCGGATAAAGTCCTGATTGAGTATTATACTTCGAATAAAGGACCCAAGTTGGCCATGTTAATTAAAATGAAGCCCAAGCCTACTTTAGAAGAAACCTATGAGGAGGCAGAAAAGGTAGAGGCTAAAAGTTAAAGTATCGAAGATTATCCCGAACGGTCAGGAGAGAAAATGGCGAGAAGGAAAGCATTGTTGTTTAATAAACCTAGGGGAGAGCAATCACCTAATTTTGAAGGTATGGAAAAAATGATGCAGAAGCTTTCCAACAGAATTATAGACTTGGAAAAAGAAAAGGGAGCTCAGAAGTTCTACAAGCCTTATTACAAGAAAAGAGAGGATAACAATCAATCCCAACCTCCTCCGCACAATTTAGCATCTATGAATTTAACTGAGGTAGGAATGGACAATTTTTACACTTTCCACCAACAGCCCCACTTTGAGAAGAATTGTCCTCAATGGATAAACTCAATGACATTGGTTATGAATCAGTTGCTGGATTCTAAATTAACAGAAGAGGGAGATGAAGAAAGAAAAGAGAGTACCCCTTCAACGAAGGAACAGGAAGAGGAAACCGTGGTTTTGTGGAATTCTGTCTCGTTATTTGATGCTGAAGAGGAAAAGAATTGGGGCTACAAGGACGTCTTGGAAACCAATGTTACAACAAGGAGCCAAGGGTAGGTTAAAGAATACAGTATCATACTCCCAAAAATCAAAAGGCTGCAAAAAAATGTTAAAAAATTTCAGAATAATTCCTCAGCTGAGAAGATTCCCAAATTCACCATTACCAGCCAGGATCCTAGGCAGACTAATACGTTCGCCGAGCCCAGTGAAGAAAAAACGAATGTTGATAAGCCACATCCCACTAAACCGTAGATGGATTATGACATCGTGGAAGATATAAAGAAGGTAAAGGCTAACGTTTCACTATTCGAAATGTGTAAAGTGCCGCAGCAAAAAGAAAGACTATTGAAGGCGCTCAAAGCATCTGATGAGAGGCTGCCCACTAACAATCAACCCAAGGAAGAAGAAGAAATCAGAGAAGCTAGCGTTGGAGGTAAGTCTAAGAACAAACATCCACCTTTCCTCCTCACCTTTGAAATTTTTAATCACAACGTACATAATTGCCTAGTAGACTCAGGGGCATCGGTTAACGTCATGCCAATATTAGTCTGCAAAAAGATAAATGGGCAGCCTAATCCATCCACTTGGAGGGTGGTTCAGTTGGATAGGACGAATTTAAAGGTAGTTGGTGAGATGGAGGATGTCCTAGTCTGCCTGGCTTCAAATGATAAAGTGTGCCAAGTTATTGATATCGTGGTGGTCGACATACCAGATGCTTATGGTCTTGTTCTGAGCAGAGATTGGTTGGCCAAAATAATTGGATATTTCGCCTCTGATTGGTTGCACCTATGGCTGCCATATAAAGGAAGCCCGAACCAAATTAAAATTTTGAGGGAGCCTCACATGAAATACAACGTTACTCAACTTGAGGAAAAGAATGAACTAGTGGATTCTATGTTGGGAAATTATTTTATTGAATTGGAACCAGGAAATTACCAAGAAGAAGAAGCCAGCAACACGTCAGAGACCCATCCTGATCCCCTTTGATTTTCACAGGCTGATGAAATCGACTGTAAAATAGTAGGCTTAGCAGTAGGAATAGATTCGCAGACAATAGTTAGTGATTTCTGGACATTGTTTTTTGATGGCTCTAAGACGTTAGAAGGGTTAGGGGCCGGTTGTGTCTTGATCGAACCCCAGAAGAATAAACATTTTCTTACATGTATATTAGAGTTTGAATGTATGAATAATATAGCTGAGTATGAAGCATTGGTGCAGGGCTTAAGGAAAGCAATCTAATTAAAGGTAAGTAATTTAAATTTTTTTGGAGATTCTGAAATAATTGTAAAACAGATTCGGAATCAAATACATTGTGTTTCTCCTCACTTAAAGGATTATCAAAATGAGGTATGGGACCTACTCAAGTGTTTTAACGCATTTAATATTATTTCGATTCCAAGACTTAAAAATGCAGCAGCTGACTTGTTAGCCACATCGGCTGCCAGGATTGTACCTACTAATAATCGATGCTCCGTTGAATTGCTTTTCAGGCCCTCGGTCCCTGATATGATTACCAACCCGCGAGTGTTCGACGATGATCAACAGATAATAGAATGCTTGAAAAATGTCGAGGTATTTAAAGGAGCGATCATAGATGATGAAGAGCATCAGGCCGAGATTAAATATGACAATTTCATACCCAAAGGAGTTGGAACCTTAGAAAGAATGTTCGATTTAAATGAAAAGTTCAGAAGACCAACAAACATGAATACTCACAACTCATCTCTACAGTTCGAATTGATAAATTTAGGGACTGAAACAAATCCTAAATATGTGAATCTTGGAAAATGTTGTTCACCAGCAGAAAGAGATAAGTTCATCAGTCTCTTTAAGCAATATAAAGATGTTTTCACCTGGACATACGAATATTTGAAGACATATGACACCCACATCATCCAGCATGTTATCCCCATCAAATCTAGTGTCAAACCCTATCAGCAACCTTTTAAGGAAAATGCACCCAAAATTGGAACCCCTGATCCAAAGTGAAGTCAATAAATTATTGGATGCTAGGATCATTTTTAAAGTTAGACACTTTGAATGGGTCTCAAATCTGGTACTAGTTAGGAAAAAATATGGTGAAATCAGGCTATGTGTGGATTTCAGGAATTTAAACCGCGCTTCAGATAAAGATAACTATCTTGTGCCATCTATGGAGCAACTACTTCAAATGGTCTCAGGTTCTGAACTATTTTCGTTATTAGATGTTTTCTCCATCTATAATCAAGTATTAGTAGCCGAAGAAGACATATTGAAGACAACGTTTAGGACCAGATGGGGAACCTTTGCTTACAGAAGAATGCCCTTTGGGCTTATAAATGTTGGAGCTACGTTTCATAGGGAGATGGACATAGCTTTCCACGGTTTGATTGGCCGTAGTGTTGTAATATACCTTGATGATATTACAATATTCGCAAAGAGGAGAGAAGAGCATGCATTTCATTTAAGGCAGATTTTTGAACGCTGTCGAAAATACGGCATCTCACTCAATCCCAGGAAGTGTGTATTCGATGTCACGGAAGGTAAGTTGCTAGGTCACGTAGTTTCAAAGAAAAGAATATCTATATATCCAGAAAGGATCAGGGTCATTGAACAAATCCCCTTGCCCCATAATAAAAAGGGGATGCAATCTTTTATGGGGACATTAAACTTCATACGAATATTCATGCCAGATTTTGCCCTGATTGTCAAACCTCTGCAGCAAATGGTGAAGCAAAGTGCACATTTCAAATGGACTGAGATTGAGAAGAATGCATTCAACAAGATTAAAACTGTTGTTGCACACGCCCCCTCCCTAAAAAGCCCATATTTCGATAAAGATTTTATTCTTTATAATTTTGCATCTGATGATTCGCTAGCAGTTGTGCTTACTCAAAAAGAAGATGGGGGGGATGAATTCCCAATATATTTTATGAGCACTGGTCTACAAGGGACTGAAATAAACTACCCAACCATTGATAAACAAGCTTATGCATTATTCAAAGCTGTGAAACAATTTAGGCCCTACATATTAAAAAATCAAACCAAGGTGATCGTCCCATACCCAACTGTGAGGTCACTTTTTGTACAAAAGGAGCTAGGAGAAAGAAGGGGCGATTGGGTAATAGCTCTTCAAGAGTATGATATTGAATTCAAGCCAGCTTCTATAGTTAAAGGGAAAGGTTTGTGCAAACTGATGACTGAAAATGGAAACAATGAAGAACATGCATGGGAAGATAAAGCTAAGTTACATTTGATGGATGTATGTCCTTTGTTTATAGCCCCTGAATCTTGGTACATAGACCTAGTGCATTACCTTCAGGAAGGGTTGTTTCCAGAACATTGGAATTCTAAGCAAAGAAGAGCGCTGCGTCTCAAATCAGCCTCCTACCAAATTATTGAAGGAATATTATTTAGAAAAAACTACAACGGGGTTCTTCTCAGATACTTAGAGAAAGAAGATGTGACGAAAGTAATGATAGATTTGCATGACAGGCCTGCTGGGGGACATTTTTCAGGAGATACCACTGCTCACAAAATTCTCAGAGCTGGTTACTATTGGCCCATGCTTTTCAAAGATGCACACACCCATGTCAGGAAGTGCGACATTTGTCAAAGGTGTAGTGGAAGACAATCTAAAGCAGCCACACCACTGAAGCCTGTGATGATCACAGAGCCGTTCGAGCAATGGGGGATGGATATTGTCAGGGAGATAAAGCCAAACTCTTCCCTACAACACAAGTACATTCTGACCACGACAGATTATTTGAATCTTTGGGTCGAAGCCATCCCACTGCGCAAGATAAATGAAGACGCGGTCATCAACTTCCTACAGGACCATATTATGACCAGGTTTGGAGTTCCAGTTTCTTTAGTCTTTGATAATGCTACTTACTTTTCATTGACTAAATTAACTTCTTTCGCTCATAAGAAAGGAATAAAGTTGCATTATTCTGCTAATTACTATCCACAAGGAAATGGCTTGGCTGAATCCACTAACAAAAATCTGATTAGAATCTTAAAGAAAACTGTAATAGAAAACCAGAGGAGTTGGCACTCAGCGCTACCAAACTCCCTTTGGGCTGATAGAGTTACCCCCAAGTCTTTGATAGGAGTGTCTCCATATACCCTTGTGTATGGTAAAGAAGCCATTCTTTCTCCAAATATCATGATACCCTCCTCCATAATAGCTCAAGAATCTAGAGGGTCAGATGATAAGGTTTTGCAAATGAGGATATATAATCTCCTGAAAGCAGAAGAGGCTCGGTCCAAAGCCAGAGAGTGCTTTAAGCAACAACAAGAGGTAATAAAGAGATGGTTTGACAAACATAAGGATGGAACAAAAGACTTTGAAGTGGGAGATTTGGTTCTCAAGTGGGATCGCCCTCATGATGAGAAAGGAAAACACATGAAGTTCCAGCAATTGTGGGTAGGCCCTTTTCAGATTGTGGCAAAGCTTGGCCCTTCCACTTATAAGTTGCAAGATCTGCAGGGGTGGGAAGAGAACTTACTAGTAAATGGTTTAGTTCTCAAGCCTTATTTTTCCTGAGTTTGGTTTGTATTCTTCTATATTGTATATAAATAATCCGGCTTGGTCGTCTTTTTGAGTCATGTTTTTTAGTTTTGTTTTAGTTTAAGTTTTACTGATTTCAATAAAGGAAATGAATCCGTGGTTGCATGGGGAACATCAAAATTTTTGGGAATGATTAACATTCTTGGATATAAGACCATGTGTTGCTGTTTGTCTAAAAGAACTTCTTCCAGTTTAGCAGTTTTCTCAAATAGCTATGTACGCATTGAAGTCCTACTTAACCCCTGTGAAATAAACCAGAATCAAAGAGTTTAGAATACTATGTTGAGGCTCCATCCATGTCACATTTAAAACGTCCTAGGGAGTGACAGCAAAGGGCCCATGGAAAGAAGAAAGGTAAACAATATATTAAATACAAATGATCCCATGCCAAGAAACGAACGCCAAAAGATAGATAAGAGTCAAAAACTCCTATGAAAGCAGCATACATCAAAGCAAATGCTGAATCATAAGTACTAAATTGACAAAAGTTCCTCTCCATCCGTGAGTTGAAATGTGAAATACACCACTCACACAAAAGGACACTTGGGATAGAGGAGCCTGAATTAAAATTTAGAAAGAAAGGCATGCAGGAGGACTCATATGTAAAGGACAAAGTCCAAAAGCACAAAAGTGCTAAAGTGGCATGGGAATGAGGAACAAATGAATATTTTTGTTTGCCATACGCTGCAATCCTGTGGTGCCCAAGATGCCAACTACTTGAAGACAAAATTAACAATGAAACTCACTTTTCGGCCTCGAACAGAGTTATCTGGACTTGAAGATATTGGTTTCCACATGGTTTCCACTCTCCCAAATTGGAATATTATCAATGATTTAAAGGTACACACTTCTACCATTTGAGAAATCCAGATAGCTGGAAGGATTCAATGGATGTGTTTGGTGTTAAACAATCTGTAACTCAAGGAATAATCATCCAGAGATCTAGGTTCACCAGGTAATCGCCAGTTGTTGCAACTGCAACTTTCCTCCCTAAATTTTTAAATTTTGGATCCCCTTCTTGATTTTAATGCTGCATTGAATCGTTTGGATCCGTAAAATTTTGGTCACACTTTATTTTTGAATGATTTTTGAAGATTGACTCTTGGCCTGTTTCAAAAGTTGCTTTTGTTTGAAAATTGTTGTGGGTCGCGATTTTTGGTTTCGGTTTTTCCAGTCAAAGATGAATCAGATCAATGGTTCTTTGAAAGGTTGCTGTGGGAGGTGAAACGGGTTTTTGACTATTGCTGAGTTTAAAGCTGTTCCGAACGCTTAATATTTTATTGATCGGATGTTAAGTCATGTTTGATCGGAAGCTGTTGTTTGATTGGCCTTCCTCCATTGCGGCTCTCGAAGCAGCTAAGCACCCAAAGTGTAAAGCACTCCGACCGCTGATGCATATCGACCTTGTAGTCGCGTGTCCATAGTTTTTTCCCTTCTGCCGTTGTGGCTGGGCAAAGCATTTGGCTTCCGATGTCAATGTCCTTCCGATTTCCGATTGGAAGTTTTTCCCGCCCATAGCCTATGTCTTAACTCTTCCGATCCTGATGTGCTTAAGTGTTTCGCGGTACCCATTTCCTGTTAAGACCCGCTTATGCAGCTGCAGATTGGTCTACCCTGTCGATGTTAGCGTTCCAAGCCGTCGGTAAGTGTTTATTTCTCGTCATTGGTGACTCCTTTGAACCCTAAAAGTCCATGAAAATTAGACTTTTGGGAATGTTTTTTTTTGACAAATGTCCCCAAAAATATGGAATAACTTTCAATTTCTACGTATGGTTCACCAATAAGTATATTTGATCTAGGTTAAAAAAATGTATTCCCGAGATGTCCCACGTGTGCTATTGTTATTAGCAGGTCAACCATTATTCTTAGGCATGCCTTGCTATATACATTGCATTTAGATGTATTTTCAGAGTCGATATTTCCTTGGATGGTAGGACTGAAAAAATACTATCACTCCAAGCCTTTTTAGCCTTTTTCCATTGAATATATGACATCAATGGTAAGGAAAAAGATGGATTAGGTGTGGATAGTTACATGCTCAATCTAAAGAAAATAAATAGAGTAATATACAAAATCATTTAGGTCTTTTTTATGAGGAAAACTAAAATAGTAGTAAAATCAAGATAGGGGTATGAATAGAATCCCTTGCCATCTATTATTAACAGAAATACAATTACATGTACACCTATTCTTTGAATCCATGGTTGACATAATGTAGGGAAATCATTGTGTTTCTGAAGCACAAACATTACAAAAATTCTCAAGCAATGCTAAACACCACTTAATAAGGAACATCTCAACCATCTAGAATCACCCAATAAAATTTATCTCCAATGCAACCTCCCTTAAAAAAATGTTTCATTCTTAGATTAAATAAAATCCTAAAAATAATTGGAAAAACGTCATTCGTGGAATAGGTGTTTCAATGTTTTCAACTTTAAGACATGAGGGGAAAAGTCCATTAGAGAAGGTTGCATTCTTAGATTAAATAAACTCCTAAAGAGACTTGGAAAAACAACATTCCTGAAATAGGTGTTTCATTTTTTTCAACTTTAAGACATGAGGGGAAAATTCCATTAGATTAATAACCTTTAATGAGTCGTGCCATGGTAGGAAGGCCCTCGTAAAACACTATCCCTGGAAACACTTCAAATTTGTAACTAAACCAAATTAGCCACACACTATGGATTCTTTTAATCCACCTTTTCTTTGCATCTATAGATAACCATTATGAACTAAAAGCAAGGTTGTTCTCATATTGTTGATGAAAAACAATGTACATAATATTACACCAAGTGGAGCTTGAAGTTCCATTCAAAACCATGCCAAAATGAACTAGGCATGTGAATATTCTATTTTTAAAATGTCCTCTTACAAAATAGACCAATAATTTCAATAATAATATGCATGCCCATACAATATAGGGAAAACTCTCGAGAAATAATTATTTAGTCCTTCCAAGAGAAACTAATAGCATCCCACAAATCCATCCAATAAAAAATCCTCTTCTTACCCAATTGTCACCCTTGAAAATGAACAATGTTGACAAAACACATTCCTTGCACTATACAATCATAAATCATCCTTCTACCCTAATCCCATCCTATCCAGCTACCTAACATCTAGCACTTCACAAAGATAATTAAATTTCTCCCTAGATACTTTTGATGATAAAGGAGCCTAAGCCTTGAAAATTGGGAGGACATGAAATCATATGGGATAGACCAAATAATCCCTTGATGCTAGAGCATTTTGTGCCATGAGGAGAAAATGCCTCAACAAAGTCTACCAAGAAGAGCATCCTTTCATACACCGACCCACCAATTTTGTAGATGAGATGTTACTTTGGGTGGAAATATGTTTCAATCCTAGGCTTCCCTCATCCTTAAACATAATGCAAGAATCAATAGGGGGAATCTAGCCCCACCATACTTTGTTCATAAGTATGAAGGTAAAAGCTATTCTAACCTACCAAACTAAGCCCTACTCGGAATCCAACCAGAAACATAATAGATATTAGGGATGATTTTAAGGGCGAATTTTAGCCCAATGGCAAATTTTAAGGGTTACCCAAAATAAAGTGGGCGAATTTTTATATTAAAATGTTTTTATTTAATTTAATAAATTTCCCCATTGTTTATTTTGTATATAGTTGCCCCAAGGTAAATCACATTCATCCCGATTTAGGGAAAAAATGGAAAATCAATATTAGCCCACGTAAAATATTGATTTTTTCCCACATTCACCCGAATTTTTCCGACTGGGAAGAGATATTTGCCCAAATTCACCCGATTTTTTCCAATTGGGAGGAGAAATGAAGATGGTTTGCCGGATTTATGGATAATAGCTTGAAAAATTGGTATTTCGCCCAGTATTTATGGATAATACGATTAAAATTTTGGTATTTCACCGGGATTTATGAATATTTCGGTAAGCTGGTCTTACTTCGACCTCGATTGGGGTAAATTAGACATAGTTCGTCCTAGATTTGGATTTGTGGACAATTATTTGAGTAAAATGTGGATATTTAATCAATTGGGGAAGTTTTTTCACTGGATTTGGTCCATATTTGAGCAAAAAATGGATAAATTTAGTCAAGCAAGGAAGTTTTTTACGAATATAATGGTGCAAGAGTCAGGACTCAGGCTCAACATCAAGCTTGATTTCTATTGCAAATTGGTCTTTACAGTGGCTAAGTGGATCCATGGAAAGCAATTTCACAAAGTTTCTTCTATTTGCAGGCTTTTTATAGGTTAGTTTCTTGAATCTTCTTCTATCAGTTTAACAAATGTGCAAAAAATGTGATTTTTTACAGGTTAGTTTATTGATGTCGTTAACAGCTTGATGAGATTTTACTCATTGGATATTATTATTTGGCACTATGTTGGTTTTATTCTGGGTGTAAGTTATAGTATTCAACAGCCATGGAGCTCATTAGCAATTATTTGCCAAGCTCTGTAAAGATACCAGTATTTGCTAAGCTTTGTGAGACCAGTATTTCTTCCTTAATATTGTCTACTAAAGATCATTTGAAGATAAAAATATAGTGCAATCATCTACTCCAATCGTGTTAGAATAATCAACCCATAGTTTACCCACTTAGACATTAATTCATTTATTTTTGTCTTATTTGCCTAGTTCATGTGTCCCACCTTGTGCAAGTTGCTATTTGACTATCCATAGAGGTCAAACTTGCCATATTTGACTCATGTAGCGCTTGGGAAAGCCTTAGGAATCAAATCTACTTTATTCCTGGCCTCCTAGGCACCTATCTACTTTTTCTGCTTTATTGCCTGCTTTTTCAGTGTTTTAAGGCACATAGGAAAGCTAGACTAGGTGAGGTGAACTAGTTTTTTGTCCTCTTCATCCTCCACTCTTTTCTCCATGAAAAAGCATGTATGAGCTGCCATTTCATCACTCATTAGCTTTCCCATGTGCCCTTTCCAATTCGTGAACTCCATGACAGATTTGGGATCAACTTTTTACACCTATGGGGGATTTGCTTATTTTTGGTAAGCCTGCTTTATGCTAGATTTGGATGCTTCCTCATGCATTCAATTTCCTGATGTATTCTATTTATTCAGCAGCCTATGTTATTATAGGGTTGGATATTGTACACTTACATAATACAGTTTAGTGTTACAGCTCCATTTTCAGTCTCTTTTGTGAGTGATTTTGCATGATCAATTGTTAATTGTTGTGAGTAAAATTAATCTATTGCTGGCATTAATTTCCACATGGTATCAGAGCCATTATAGGTTGTTTCTCTCCTTCAAAAATTGTTTTGCAGGTTCGACATCAAAGACTGGGAGCCTTCTACTGACAGCCGGGACAGATTTTCTAGAGCTATGGATCAATCACAGAAAACTATCTTGAATCCTTTCAAATTATTTGAATGGAAAGCAGAGATGGAGATAATGTTGAGAGCGAAAGGCATCTATAGGGTGACTATGGCAACAGAAGCAGAGCCCAATGTAGCTGCAGAGAAGATCAAATGGCACAACAGGAGGGATGAGGCTTATGGCCTCCTGTGCCTAAGTATTTCCAGAGACCTCCTTTTCCATCTTGATGGATTGACATCACCGAATGAAGTATGGGAGAAGATTTCTGATCTTTTTGGAAAGACAGATGAGATGAGGGGACATGAAATCGAGAATGAGCTGATTTCTCTGAGTCCAACAAGCTTTGAATCCCTACAGCTATATTTCTCCAAGTTCAAAGCACTAGTTTTGCAGCTGAAACAGTGTGGTATTGAAAAGAAATATGATCATCTCGTACTGGCCATCCTCTCGAAGCTAGGCCCTGATTATTCAGTGTTTGTTTCGACCTTCTATGCCACAAAACTGACAGCTCGAGCCTGGAAGATGCCTAGCCTTGCAGATTTCACGGAATCTCTCACACAAGAACAGGACAAGCTAGTGATGATGGGCACCATCAAACCATCCAAAGATCAAGCTTTGATTGCTGGAGATTCGAGGGTGGATTCAAAAAGAAAAAAGAAAGCTAAAAATCCACCTGAGCAAAAGAGAGACAAGAAACAGTCTCCGGAGTCTCAACAAGGTCCCAAGAAGAATAACCAAAAGAAGAAGAACAAAGGTGAAATGAACAAGTGCGCATACTGCAATAAGGGCAATCACACTGAAATCTCTTGTATGAAAAAATAGATAGACATGCTGACCAATCTCCTGGAGAAGAATGGAATCTCCCTTCCAGAAAGCTCAAAGAAGAGAGAAGGAGGATCAAGTTTCGATGACAGAGAGAGAGAGTTCATGCTCTAGTTGCTGGCACATCAAGCTCACCCAGTTTTATCATAGATTATGGAGCTTCAAGACACATGGTTTCGACTAAGGAGGCCTTCTCCTCACTGGATATGTCGAAAGGACCATCTATTGTATTGGGAGATGACTCTCTCACTGAAAGTAAAGGCAAAGGAAGGATAGATCTCGATCATGGTAAGTTCAACAATGTGCTATATGTGCCTGGTCTCGCCTCCAACCTCCTGTCAGTGTACCAGATGAGCCACACTGGGTCTCCTAAGAAGGTCATATTCTCCCCCGATGAAGTTGAGATCACATAGATTTCAACTGGTAGAGTCATTGCAAATGGAGTTATGAATCATGCTCAAAAGGTATACATGTTCTCACACTTCCTACCTTACTCAAACCCCTCTGCTCTTCTGATTCATGCTAATGAATCCAGCAAGCTGTGGCATGAAATATTTGGCCATT
>LPNX010084528.1:0-33440 GCA_001517045.1 Pseudotsuga menziesii | reverse complement strand
TTTCTCCATGCAAAAGCATGTATGAGCTGCCATTTCATCACTCATTAGCTTTCCCATGTGCCCTTTCCAATTCGTGAGCTCCATGACAGATTTGGGATCAGCTTTTTACACGTATGGGGGATTTGCTTATTTTTGGTAAGCCTGCTTTATGCTAGATTTGGATGCTTCCTCATGCATTCGATTTCCTGATGTATTCTATTTATTCAGCAGCCTATGTTATTATAGGGTTGGCTATTGTACACTTACATAATACAGTTTAGTGTTACAGCTCCATTTTCAGTCTCTTTTGTGAGTGATTTTGCATGATCAATTGTTAATTGTTGTGAGTAAAATTAATCTATTGCTGGCCTTAATTTCCACAAATAGGCCCGCTAATGAGGAGTCCAAAGGCTATCATCTTCCACTATAGGTCTTGGAATTCTAGAATAAATGAATGATTTATGGGCCAAAAAAAGTTTCGTGTGAAGAAATTAAAGTTATAGCTTGGAAGGGATTCTCTTTAGATTAGATATAGGGAATATCAATGGTAAAAAATTATAAAGTGCATACACCTAACCAAAAACCGAAGTTAGGGTCTGATATTCATGTGGCTTATTAAAGGAAACAAAAAAACATAATTACTTGCAAAAAGAGGTTGATGTTCTTAGAGAAAGGATCTAAAAAGACAACTGGAAGCCTGCAAAAACTTGAGAAAATAATCATAACTATGTAGATATGAAGACATTTTCAAACGTGGAGAATAATCTATTAGGATATAGGAATTCAAAAAACCATTATAACTGAATGTCTGTTTGACTCATATGGACTTTTATAATCTGCTCTTTTTTTATTTTTTGTGTTTGTTTGTGCTAAATTTCTCATCTTGCAGATCTGTCTTCCTTTATGTTTTTTGACAATATATTTTTGGCTTGATAGCAAACAAGTACTACTCACCTCAGTTCATCAGGAGAGGACTCTTTTACTGAGAATCGAGGAGAACCCAATTGAATGGGAGAATGTAACTTTCCATGATGTGGTCCGTGGACTCTTTTGTTTTCAAGATTAATATATTGAATTTGTTGTTTGTTGTGTTTTCTTCTATTAAGATTATATGTTTTCTAATATCATGCTTGAAGGGCAGCAATGATTATCAAAGCTAGCTATTGTTGGAATTATTGTGCCTGTGTGCCTTCTAGCAGCTACTGAACATCGTTGAAACTGTACCTAGTGATGCTTAGTGGATTTATTATTGTAATTGCACCTAGAGGTGCCTATTATATATCAATACCATTGCACCTTCCAGCACTTAGTGATAAATAAATATTACCTTTGCAACAACATTATTGTTGCAATACCCTGGTTTTGATCCCTGAAATGCAATATGTTAAATCATGTGTTATTTGTAAATGATGAGGTTATGTGGCAGGTGTCAAGATTTGTAGGCTTAGTTATAATGGTGCCATGTTGTAGAAATGTCAAATGCATTGTGTTATCTCCACAACCTACAATCAAAGATATTCAAGTCCCTGAATGAAGCGCAACCCTAGGGCTACATAGGAATGTTGCCCATTGTCACCGCAAAAACTCTTTTACTCACTTTAGGCTGGCTATCCTCTAGCACAAGGGGTGAAACCCGAGGAAATATGTTTGTGATATAATTATATTGAAGGCATGGTAGATTTCCAAGATTAATGCGTATCCAATGGGTGATGAAGTCAGAATCAACAATCAAGGGGGTTTGAACTTGTATGGAAAGAGGTGTGGTTAGGCTATTATAAACATGCTCTAGAGTCTAACCAACCACATGGATTTACTTAAATATACATAAAATTAAAAGAAGGCCCTACTAAAGATGCTCCTCACAAGTACAAAATCAGCCAAGTAAGAACATACAGCCATGGACAATCAAAGGAAAGCCAGAAATGAAACCATAAAGGAAGTATACCACAATAGGAAACCTTTATATAGACAAACAACCAACAATACATCATTCTATATTTAAATTTGACCATAAGATCAAGAGAGCCTAAACTTGATACACTTAACCTTTGAACCCTAGTTAGGACATCCCTCAAAATAGAGTGAACAGCCCTAACCGAGACTTCACAGTGGCAAATACACTTCAATGAATATAGTGATTATTGAAAAATAAAGGGAGGATTTCATCTCTATCCCAATATTTCTTCTTGGAGTAAAAATTGTTAAAATTTTTTAGCACATGGTAATGGTCCTAGGCTGATTTCTAACCTACCTATTTAAGAAAACATAAAACTGAAATCTCTATAAAAACTACAATTTGATTTTTACTAGGAACTAAAACACATCAAGGTGAAGAAAGTAGTAGCAAGCACAGAGATCTGAAACTCAGATCACATCACTATTTACTAATCTTGAAATTAGGAACTACATTGAAAGTTTCAAAGTCTACTTCACCATTGTTTACTCATTTGCAAAATGAATTAATAAACTTGTCCTATGAGACATGCACAATAGTGCCTCAAGGAACTTGTTCAAAAAAAATGATCATTGTAACTAGCATGGTGGTTCAGCTTAATGACTCCTTCAAAGCATGTAAATCAAGATCTAGAAGCCACTTAAAATGGATTCAAGTTCTATTCATAAGAGAGACATTTTGGTGAGAGATTAAATATTCAACACCAGATGAGAGGAATTAACTGGATAAAATATTTTTCATAATAGGTTATCTTTGGAAACCAATATCAATAAGTAATATGGAAACCGAAACACAATTGAACACAAAAATTTGTTATCATGTGTTATCCAAGTTTTAACCCCTAAATTATAAAATGTTAACTCATGGATTATTTAAATGATGTATTTTATGTGACAGAAGTCAAACCATGTGTCAATTGGGTCTGGCTCAAGTGGTAGAGAAGTTGTCCTCCCCACCCAAGTTGAAATCCCACTTGTGACATGATCACACTTTACTTGGACTATTTGTGAGCTAATTGTTGATTTGGGGCTGGTAAGATTTCAACAATTTCATTCTCACTTATGAGCTGGAGGGTGGGAGCATGACAACTTGTAAAAAAAGATAGAAGTCATGTGGTCTGAGTTAAATGACTCCATGGGTGGTATGACTTGATAATTGTTCTTTGAAGGTACGACCTTTCATGCCCATGCTTCTTCACAAACATTTCCCATCAATCATTGACTCAGTGATCTTTTACATGTTTCCCCATTCTTCTAGGGATGGGAACACATGTCTTATGCAAACTCTTGTAGAAAAATTATTATTCACCATTGCCATGGATAATACTTACTCCCTTTGAATTGGGAACATTATCCTCCTTGTTCTTGAAGAAAACTTGTGTGGAGCCATCGCTGTTTACGCCTTGAAATGTCAAGAATTTTTCAAGAAAGTTATGACTTGCAAGATCCTGTGAGGGCCAGGGACTTGCTGTGTGAATTCAAAGAGGAAAAGGGATGGTAAAGAATGTCCATGATAGCTTAAGAAAACACCACAAACCTGCAACCACAATAGTGCTTCTTATGGACTATTTTGGTGAAGTGTTTCTTGTATGGGTCAGTCACAGTAGGAAACCACTAGTCTTGTACTCTTTCTTCCTACACTAGAAGGGAAGAGGATCCTTGAGGGGCTATGGAGCAGAGAAAGGGATGATTTTCCTTGTGTTGTGAAGGAGAAGAAAGTGCCATCATTGGATGATGGCTGGATGAGGGACTGGAGTGCTCAATAGTGAGGATATTGATTATGTCATGGGAGTAGTGGGTTGGGCTGAGTGATATTATTGCTCGTCAGCAACCATTTTGGTAGACTTCACTTGAAAACAAATAAGTATTCCATAATCAGCTTTGTGTGGAATATTTGTGTTTACATATGTTTTGATAATGGATAATGAATGAATTCTATAAATATGCATGTTATATCTACTGCTAATTGCTGTGCATATGGATTTGTTCATAAAGGAAGAATTTTCATATCAAGTGCGCCAATGGCCAAAGAAAGGCATCCCGGTACATGACATTTCATTTGAGACATACAATTTGAAAACACTGAATGAGTAATTCATCTGGGAGAAAAAATTTCATGATAGGTTGGCATTGATAACTGCATCAAATTTTTTGGACATATTAATTATCAACTGCCATTGAACATAGAAGGAGACGGGCTTATTCCTTCTCGTTAAAATACAAAAACAAGAAAAGCAAGAAATACTTTGACAAAAGGAAGCCATTAAAATCAATATCTATGCCAAATAACCTTTGTCTTCGATCCATGTCAAATTTCATAATTATTAGGAATTTCCTTCAACAAGTTAGACAAGGCTGGTAAATTTGCTACAGGAACAGTGAGCTAAAAATTGGGCACAACCAAATGAGTACAACTTCTTTTGCAACAGATCTCACAACAAAAAGAGATTAAATATTCAAAACAACATATAGAATCCCTCCTGATGACAAATGGACAAACATTAGAGTTTCTATGAACACCGTCGTGCCCTGAGATTCATTTTTGCTTACCCTTTCTCTGGTCTATAACCTTGGAACTCATGGAAAAGGTAACAGACGCATACTTGTATTTCAGCACTTTTGATAATCATGAATCATGATGCATGTGTTGCTTTGCAAATAACAGTTGTAAACAATGCTATATATAACATGCCCTGTAATGGATTGTGTTCCATTTGTATGCGACTACACTGCTTATAAGAAATAATAATTATTTGGCATAGGGCAGGAATTAGAAAGTCAGATAATGTATAAATGTAATGTATACATTCCATGTAATGTACCTACATAATAACAAAATTCCCAATGGACTCGATGTACATGATCGATTAATTTGTCCTACCTTCCACATAATGCACCTACATCATAACAAAAGGCTCAACGGACTATACCATATTACAAAAGGACTCAAATTGTCAAATTGAGAGGGTGCCTACAAAATATTGAAACTTTAAGTTCTAACCAAGTTGTCTTGCATTGTAGGACTAATGGTAAGAAGATAAAAGATAAGTAAAATGCTAATAAAATCAGTTAGTTGTAATAAAATCAGTTCACACCTAAGTTTAACACAATTGAAAGTATGAAACATAAAACAAAGCATAAAGAGAGAGTACAACTATCAGTGTGCAATGTGTACATACTCAATTAACTACTGGAGTCTGATGCTCAAGTCATGCACTGCATGTATAGCGGATGGTCAGGCATCTTTAGGGAAAGTTGTATCACCAAATCCCATGCTTCCCAATATAGAACCTTATCAAAGGTTAGTGTCGTCACACATGCCTTCATCGCAACTTTTTTTTCCACGTTTTTTGCAAGATGGACTTAAAAGAGAATCTTTAACTTGGGGATTCATGCAGCATAGAGATTCTCTCTAGGGACACCTCTGGATAGGAAACACAGAGCCAATTGATGACATGTGTTTGGTCGAGTTCATTTTGAAAATTGATGGCATGCATTCAGTCCTAAGTATTGCTATTATTTCTAATGGAAGTTGGTTGTCAATGAAACAAATAAGAGTATCACAGAAAATGGTTTTACTTGAAACACTTTGTTCATGTGGGTTTTGGGGTCCTGAAATATCCTTTTGGTGTGTAGTGATTTTGACCTTGAGATTGGATGCTCAAGGCTCCAAATCAACTCCATACTTCTTAGTCACCTGCATCCTCAACATGCCTTGAGAGGTGTGCACTAGCTAGTTACAATGATCTGGACACATGCACAACAGCGCCTCAATTGGAGATGATTTGTGTCATAACTACTAAGTTGCATACACTTTACTAAATTGAGCTAGGCTGCATGCACCTTACTTAACTGATGCATCCAAAACTTAAATTAGAAACATAATGCATGCAAACTTGATGAAACTGAAATATGGGGAGTCAGGTAGAGAATGCTTCACAGTGAACTGTTGGCCTCGACACTAATTCCTAGAGTGCCTAGCCTTAATGTGAGTACTCAAACTTGTTGCTAGACCACATCTTGATGAGATTTTCCTCATTGGATATTATTCTTTGGCACTCTATTGGTTTTATTCTGGGTGTAAGTTATAGTATTCAATAGCCATGGAGCTCATTAGCAATTATTTGCCAAGCTCTATAAATGGAAAACAGGGGGGCACCAATTATTTCTACTTGGAGTACAACTCTTTAAATGGAAATCACAGTAATGAAGCTTCCATGGGCATGAATTTTCAAATTTAAGTTTTAACTTCGGAAAATTGCTTTGATGATGGTAAATTGCTGTTCTTGTGGGCATTACTTTCGGAGTTTAATTTCTCTTTGCAAATTGATTTGGGGATGAGTTTAAGTGACCATTTATTGAGTCACTAAAGTTGGTAATAGGAAAACAAGGACCAAGATACATATGGTTGACAGACATGGGGAAAATGGAGATGCATCATTTTATGATGAGGGCTGCTTAGAAAGGAGACGTTCCTATAAAGAGGATGAAAATGACCCATGTTTTTCCCTCTGCATTAACTACGCTCACTCACATTTCCCTTCATCTATGAAAGAAGCATTTATCCCTAAGGTATGCATAAAGAGCATGGGATGTGTCCTTCTTAGTTTTCCTTTTTTGTCTCGTTTGATGCATCTTGTGCTTGATGAGGAAGCTTAAGCAAAGTTGGTACATTTTATTATATCAGTATTATCTCTTTTGATTGCAAATGATCAGGTGCTTTACTATTTGTTCTCTTCCTCAGAATCGAGGATCATATATTACAATTGATAATATGAGTGTATTCAACACACCAAGGAAATTTGTTAGGTCTCTGGAACAACAATCCTCCTCCAAAAACACATGTAGAAAATTGCAATCCAGAGGAGAACTTGCAGATTCTGCAGAAGCTAACCATGATAATTTGAATGCAACTAATTGGAATATGAACTTAACTTCAGCTACCAATGGCACTGTCAATGAATCCACGGGTGGAGACAATCGACATATGATCACAGCAAAAAAAGGAAGGACAATGCTTGATAGTCTCTATAGTGCAGTTGATGGGTATTCAGTTAGAAGCAATTCAAAAGAGGAAGATCTGCAGAATAGTTCTGAATGGTCAGAAAGTGTGCATAGAACTAATTCTTTGTCACCTGCTTCAAGCATTGTTTTTGAGGAGATGTTAGATAACGAGGAAGATTACCAGAGCACTGGCCTGGCTGAGTTAGAAAAAGAAGCTTATAAGACAGATGATAAGAAAGAAAATTGCTTACCAGCTAATCTTGATTCGTTTGAAGGTTCAACTTATTCTTGCAAATGGCAAGAGACAAAAACATTTTGTACATGTTGGAGAAGAGCATTGTGCTTTATGGAATCCATTCTGGGAGTCTCCTTGTGTGTTGTGTTGGTTGTTCTTGTAATTATGGTGGTTGTCAATTTATTTAGCAAGCAAGAGGAATACCATGTCATGGTTTCCACCTAGGACATTCTATTTTGTGGTCATTTAAAATTTACAAATATTATTGACTTAGTATGCAGCCATTGTTTAAATGGGAGTATACAATTTGAATCATGTTCTTGAAGCATCGTGCTTTTGTCTTTCCCTTATTCATCAGGATTTCTTCCATATATTTGATTGCAAAGGGGATTATGATAAAGAATAATTCCATTTATGCACAGTAGGAGGATGAAACATGGAAATATTTCTGCTGCTAGAATGATGTGCGAGTTATGAGTATTTTTATCCCTTGAATATAAAAAAAATCTATTGTGAGGTCTCATTCTATATAAATTACTCAATCTGGAAACTTATAGTTGTTAATTTTTACCATGTATTCTTTAAATCCACTGAATGATACATGCATTGAGATAAATCTAACATAGTCACTGTGCATTAAATGCTTAAGGTTTAGTCTGATTGTGTAGAAGGAATAGTCTCGACTGAACAAGGTTAAGAACCAGTGGTCAATTGTAAAATCTGTGCCATGAATTATGACAGTTAACTTCGTGCAGTTGTAGTGCTCATTATTGATATTTTAACTGAATATGAATTTCTTGTCCACCCTGCAATCTTTTTAAATCATTGGACCAACATGCTATCTTGCTATTTCTAGATGGGTATATTGTAGAAACAACATAAGTATGAACCTCCCAAGATATGTTGAGAGCATAAGTGTGGGTCTTGTATCCACTGTGAGAATGTGGGTTCCTGATAAGCATGATTTTACTTTGAGCCTTGAGATTTTCCTACTCAATAAAAAATGAAGGGGGAAGTTTGTAGAAGTGATAGATTGTCTGTACAAATAAACATTTGAATTTTTATTATATTCATTTGATATTGAGAAATATTAGAGGTATTTTATATGGATTGGTGTTAACATTATATTTTGACAAAATCCTCCTCTTATCATAGTGCTGAAAGCATGTCCAGGGTATCTATTATGCCAAAGTTACCCAGAAATTGCATCTGGCTCCAACCGCTTGAAATGGCTTTCTTGCACTAGTGAGACAACCATTGAGTGGCAACATGTATTAGGGGGTTTTGAATTCTAGGATCTTTTTCTCCACAAAAGGGGTGTAAACAAACCTAAAAAAAATAGACCTGAGTTAACTTCAGACCCTATAAACCAAGTCTTAGTGTGATTTAGGTGATTTTGGGCAATCTCTTGATGTAGAAAGAGCGATATGGCATGTGTTTGAACTTTCTATGTAAACTTGGTTTGATTTCTTAATATTAGGACTAATAAAAAAGTGTTCTTATAGGTGGAAAATAAGTATAAACTTGAAGAAACGTTGTTTGCACCTGCTGGAGTGAATTACATGAATTGGGCTACCCAGATGGCTGTGGGAATGGATACGGGTATACCTTGGGTAATGTGCAAATAGGATGATGCACTAGACCCTGTGGTGAGCTCTGTTAACAACACCCTCTTAGATATTTATATGATAATATCTTTAATTGGGCATTTGGTGACCCCTGTTTCTGGATGAACTTATCAAATTGTATCAAAATATTGCACCAGTTGCATCAATTGAATTAGTTACCTTTGCATATTCTGTACAATTCATACTAATGGAATTTAAAATAAGTAATTAGTGTAGACACAAATCAATTGTCATTTTTCATTTTGATGAATGAATACTACTGAGTGTAATTGAAAGAAAAATAGCTTCCCTTTTAATAGATTATGGGGTTTTCAGGGTTCTACATTCTATTTTTATTAGTCTTGTAATAATCAATGTTGAGATATCCAAGATTCCATTGTTTTACCTTATTTATTCTTTAATATTTGAAATAGATAAACACTTGCAATGGTTTCTACTGCAACAACTTTGTACCTAACAATCCTTATAAGCCAACAATGTGGACGGAAGCCTGGAGTGATCTGAAATGGATAGAACTAAAGAACCACAACAAGAAAAGGTTTTGGGAATGCCGTGTATTGGAAGTGAAATTTTGGGCCATGTGGAGAGGATCTTACCCCTCCACTCCACACTCTGCAAGAGATGAAGCAACAGCATGCAAAGTGAGGGAACTACCTAACCTCCACTTCAAGGCCCCTACATTATGATGAAGCTTTTTGTCTGTATAGAAGAAAGAAGAAGAGACCCAAAACAAAGACTATTGAGGCATACCTGATAGATGACATCACCATGTAGAGTCCACAAATCCATAGAGTAGTTGCCACATGGAATCTACAAAAGAAAAAGTAACCCTTCAAGGAAAGATAAAGATCCCTAAAATCCATTACAGGAGGCAATTACTTTGGTGGGTTCCATTGGCATCATTCAAGGGTTTGCAAGGAAGATGGAGGAGGCATTTGATCAGTCTAGGGGAGAGACTCTAGGAATTCCAAGAGAAGAGAAACCAATAGAGGTGGGAATAAAGAGGGAGATTGGGACATCGGTCAGAAAATTGGCATTGGAAGTTGATGGCACAGAAGCCGAAAACTAAAGACTAAGAATGAGAAGTATGTTCCTAGATCATGAGGATGAAGAGAAGTATGACCCTATCCACAGAGAACAAAGATTATCTCAAAGCCAAGATGCAATATGAAAAATGCATCCATGGAGTAAGAATGCACAAAATCTCTGTCTAAGAGTATATAGCTGATATTTGTCATCATTCTTGAGCACAGAAAGAGCCAAACAAATGCCATGCTATTTTTCACAAATGGGTTTCCAGGGTAAAATTTGTGTTAGTACTGTGAATGTAATTGATGTTTCAGAATTGGTTTTTTTCCTCATTTTAATTGTAGTTTGCAAGTAATATTCTAATACACAGTCAAAATTAATTTGCAATGAAATAGAAAACATAGAGAAACATTATAGCTTTCTGCAAAAATAATTAAGGTCCATACTAGTGAAATGACTCAGCCATAGGATGACCGATTATGGATCAGAATCAAGGACCACATATGCATGGTTTATTGGTGTTTGTTGTTGTTATGGCCTTAAAACCACCCATAATTGAGATTTACTCTGTTTTATTATTGGTTGAGGGTTAAAATAGTGTTGAATCATGTGTTTTCTTAATGTTAAAACAGAGTTAAAAAATGTTTTATTATTGTTTGAGGGTTCCTCTCCTAGGTCTCTTATTGCCTCTTGAACTCCATTCCACACCAAGATTGAGATTTGGGATTCTATTGGATAGTTATATGTAGTGTAGTTCTACTTGGTTTTTTACTTTGACTATGGAAATAAAAGAATACAACCAAACCATATTCTCTGGTGAAAAATATGCGGGCTTCCTAGTCTTTGAAAAATTTTGTGCAATAGAACCAGGGCATAAAAAGGATACCTTACCATGGTTACAGTACAGAAGGATGACAAATTACATAGTTGAAATGAGAAGCAAGGGATTGCATTCTCACACCAAGCTTATCATTTCCAAGGTAGTAACCTTGATGACTTACATAATTTTTTCCAAGGTCTCTTATTGTCTCTTGAACTGCATTCCACACTCAAGATCGAGTTTGGGATTCTATTGGGCTGTCATATGTAGTGCAATTCTACTTGTTTTTTTCACTTTCATGCTACAAAAGAATGCAAGATCTCTTTCATTCTATAACACAACACTTATGGTTTTAAAGATTCGTAATACAATTTTGTTACTGGATTCCTGAACTAATGACCGTGCATTGATACAATATTTTCTTAACAGAATGGTGTTGTCCAATTTACTTGGTACTTCAACTACTAGTTTGTTCCAAATTTATGAATAATGATCTTATTAGTTTACTAACTTTGATTTATTATTTGCTGATGTGCATGATATAGCTAGGAGCTATTTATGTATCTCAAACATTACAGTTTAAAGCTCCTGTTTGCATTGGAGATAAACTACTCACTGAAGTGTAGGCACTAGAACTTAGGGAGTACATGCAAAAATACAAGTTTAATTTTTTGAATTCTCCCTCTCTCTCTCTGTATTTTCAAGTATAGATGGAAAGATGAATGAAGATGTTGGACCATTTTTTAACTAATGTCTATAAAAGTAAAGAAATGAAACTATACGTTAGAGAATTAAATTACAAAGACTTTCCATCTTGATTCAAATTTGAATGTATCTGTAATTTGCAGAGTAAAGTAGTTTGCGACAAAATTCTTTAAGAAGGAAGGGATGCTCCTTGTCCTTGATGGTGAAGTTGTAGCAATGTTGCCCAATTTATTCTATAGTGTATGAAATCGATTTTCATACTACATTGTTTGAATCTCAAGTCTATATATTGAAACCATTTTAATCCCTTAGCTTACACTAGGATCGAACTGCATTATGCTAGGGATTGAACTTGGTGTCATTTTGTAGATTCCTTCATTAAGTAAGGGTAATCATGTTTATATTAGTGTTTTATCCTCTTGTAATTACATATTTATTTATACCATTTCATTTTTTATTGTAGACCTCTAATAGAATCCTCATATGCATTTTTTTTACTTTAATAACAATTATTTTTTACTTTAATAAACATGCAAATGTTATTTATGGTATATATACAATTGTTCTCAAGTTTCCACCATATATATGTTGTAAAAAAAAGCATGTAAATGCTTATTTGTGGAATATGTTTCGATAAATGGGTTCAAAGCAGTGCTATCAACTCGAATCCGCCTAGTTTGAGCAAATTTTGACCAAAACTGATCAGAATTGGTTGTTGATTTTTTCCTAAAGGCTGAGTCAACTCCTGACATTGCCTAATTCATCGGTGTCAACCTTTGAGGTGGACAAGTCATCAAAACATCGACTTGATTGCGTCTACATCTATTGACATGGATGCTTAGTTGGGGCCAAAGTATGAAAATATTAAACTTGAAAAAATGAAAATAAAAGGACCCTAAACCCTCAAAAAAATTTAATATCAATATGGTTTTCATGTTAATGCTTAGCTTATAATGTTAATTCCTAAAGCCAATGTGACTTTAATTTTAAATTTAAATTTGTTGGAGTATCATGTTTTAATAGTATATATAAATATATACTTTTTACATGAATTCATTTTTATTCTGTGAATCTTTCTTGCATACTTTAAAATATTAACATGGTATACAGTTATAAAAACTTGTGTGATGAGGATGAAGAGATAGAGAGTGGCCTTGTATGCTTGTTGTCTGCATGAAAAAGTTAAGCTTCATTGTTCAAGTTTGGATTTAGGGTAAAATTTTATAGGTATAAGAATTTAGTTTATATTGTTTTATATTGGGATGATTCTTAATAGGGGATCTATAGTTCATTTAGTCAGGCCCTTCCCTATGATCCTAGTAGGAAAGCTCATTTCCCTTATGCATCACATTGCTGGCCAATGGAGAAAGAGTGAGGGATCTCATTGAACTTTTAACTCTATGGAATAAAGTGCAGCAGTTGGTCATTGAGGCTAGCATTTTACAGTTAAGGTTGGGTATGGTCATCAAAGTGGAAACTTTATGGGAAGTTACATTACTCCTAAATAAGTCTGCCCCTGGGAGGATTTCAATATAAAATTGATTTGTAGGATTTTAATTTTAATTTTAATTTGCACTTTCAGATATCCATGAGTTAACAAATGCATATGAATTATTGATCCATTGTCTTTGACTCTTTTTTGGCAACTGCAAAAGATAGAAGATTTACCTATATCAAGTAGAACAAGAAAGCGCAGGAGAGGGTGGGGGGGTTATTTCGTAACAATGCCCTTGGAAGATGGATAGGATTTGGTTTTGCCAAAACAATTTCAGTAACAAACCTGAGTACAAATCTCACAAGAGAAAGAGAAGAAAACCACAAGCTATCTTCAAATGCCAAGCTAGTTACTTGTTGATTCTGGTTGGCAAACTTGTGATTGGTGTCAAGTGAAGTTCTTAGAAAAGAAAATTTTTAATTTGTCTATGGATTATGAATAATGAAGACCACACCAATAGATAACATTTCCTTTATATTTATCTATTAGATCAGGGTTGAGCCTATATTGAATAAGAGTTGTAGATCATTTTGCATCCTGTCTAATAGATAATTGGCATGATGCGAAATGTCCAATATATAGTGGGTCTGTGATAGATGGCACCACGACTATGGACAAAACTATATTATGTCATGTCTTGAATATATTATTATAGAACCAGAGCATTACTTTGAATTTTTTGTAAATATTAAATTCATCCAAAACTAGACACTTGACAATATTTCTTTCCTATCTGCGAGGGACCATCAATTTGCATGGAGTTGTCTGTTGAACAGTCAGCCAAAGGTGTCTATCGGAATCTTTTAGCTTCCAATATGATTGGGGTTGCAGTTACTAGCAAAACTATTTGTTCATATCTTAATGAACATAAGAAAGAACCTAGATGAATGAGAGATCAACTACATATTGAGAGCCCACAAATGTCCACAACTGTTGGGACTACATATTAGATGAATAACTGTTATGCCCATGTCTTGTTGTTAGCATAGCGTATCCTAGCTACAACAAGGGACGACCTGGATGGAAAAGTAGCATTTTTCCCATGAAGTATGAGTGACTATTGTACTGCAGCATATCTATAAGCATTTGGTTATGGTTAAATAATACAGTGGGTGTATTGGTCAACTACTTTAAGTTTAGAACATGATTATATCTCTAAGCATTTGGGTATTGGTCAACTACTTTAAGTCCAGGACATGGTTATCATATTGTGGACAATAATCAACCAATGTTACACGAGGATGTGCTCCCCTAGGTGAGGGGCATTTGCTGGGATGCAGAAGCCCAATGGGGTATGTTTACCAATGCCCCCTTTAGGGAAACACAGGGAGACGTCTCCCAAGAAATGGGGGACATTTCCCTTTTGTGAGAAACTCTTGGGAAACACCCCTTTAAAATGGGAGGCTCATGGCCTTTGGATTTAGAAAATGTGAAATGTTTAGAACAAAAAATGTGGATTTATATTATGCTTTCATTGGCCATGTTCATGACTTGTTATTGTTTCTTATATATTTAACTTTTTGGATTTTGGTTGGAATTCCCTATGTTGGGGACTTTGACTTATCCTACGATGTTTCCTAAAATTTGGGGGGTGTCTCCACACATCCCTCAGATCCATTTCCCTATTCCCACACCCCAATCCTAGAAACTTGGTGAAACATTGTATTAATTTGAACCAATACAGGGTTTGTATCTACAAATTGTCAAAGTAAATTAAATGATGTTTATCAATGAAATGCAGAAAGGTCTAATTCTGTGAGGAAGATATGTTGTCAATACACGTCATTAAATGTAAACAGTTATGTCATTGAATCCTTGAGAGGAAAAAGATAGCACCTTAACACCTTATGATTGTAATCAATATGACATGCTAATTTCTTCATTATTAATTCATGGTATGCGATTGGGTGGAACATATAGAAAGACTTGGATTCATTTTGCTTAGTGAAAAATCAGCATTTTAGATATCTTCCCACTTTCACTATTACTTCAAAATTGGTTAGGTTGTGCATGAAAAGTTTCTTGACATGTGAACAAACAATTTTAAATATTTTTCCTCAATTACATGTCTTACGCTTTCATCTATAATCATTGTATCTTGGAAAACTGAAGTTATATATCAGCAGTGTTATCCTTTGATATTATGCTCAACATTGTTACTCTAATTTCTATACATTGTTAGCTTTCTATAATAGAGAAAATATGAAGGATAAGTGTTCTATCTAATGTGTTTTGATGAAGATAAAGCATCTTAGTTTCCCTATTGGAAATGATAGGTTATGCTAAATACATAGATTCATTTAGTGGAGCTTTCAAAAGCTAGGCATTTTGGCTAAATATATAAAGGATCATTTGCAAGTTATACAACTTGGGATTAGAATTCATTGATATATTATTCATTTCTTCGTTGATGTGATGTCAATGCTTGTTATATCAAGTTGGTTTGGATTTGTTTACTTGTAAATTATTTTGATCTTGATTTGTTTATCCAATATGTTGCAATACTTATTCTCTTTGGGTTTCAAGATTATCTTCATTTACCAATGTAAATTTCACTTTGATGTAAATGTCATATACATTGCATAGAAAAGTGATAATAGAAAGACTTGAGGTCTACATAAAGTTGGACTTTTTCTTTCAATATAAAAAATTTCATTATATGAAATGTGTCTCACATTAAAGTGATTTGCGTGAATTGAACACAATAATGACCTCAATTGTCTAGTGGAGGCTAAGATCAAGCATAATTTCATATTTTATTATTTATCATTTTGTCAAGATTCAGGTCCCCACATGTCCATTGGACCATTAAGGGATGAGATAACAAGTGGAGTCCCCACTTGCCCTGAATCTAGTCAGTGCAGTTGTGTTTCACTGACACCTTCCTGTTGTGACTTGTCAGTCTACATGTTCTGTTGTTGATGATGTGATTCATGTTATTTGACTAATGTTGTTTTTCTTTTATTTTGAAAATATTCTATAAATCAGTGAAAGATTCACCAATTTTTACAATTTTTTATAATAAAGTTAAATATTCGCCAAGTTTTTACAACATTATATAATAAAATGAAAGATTCACCAAGATTTTACAACATTATATAATAAAATGAAAGATTCACCAAAATTTTACAACATTATATAATAAAATGAAATATTCGCCAATTTTTATATATATACATATTATATTATTGATAGAATCGCCTTCAAATTTTCCTATATATTAGAGAGATTCACCCAATTTTTAAACATATAAATCTAGCGGGGGTTCTTAAAATCATCCCTGATAGATATGTGATGCCTAAAGAATCCTACTCACAATAGTTAATTTTGAAGCAAACATAAGGTCTTCATTCTTCTAGAAGAGTTTACATTGTATATACTTAAAACACCAATTACACATAAACGTTGGTGAAGCCCCATACCAAACAAGACGCTATGATACCTTACTATAACAAATGGATGAGTGAAGGTCCAAGTAGAAGGAATCTAATTAGGAGGCCCTTCAAGACTAGACAACTAATATTCAATGTTTTGATCACTAATCTTAGCATGAGAGGCTTCACAAAATATGAATAGTGAATCTTTAGTAGTATCCACCAACTCCTTGGTAGCTTGAGTCAATAACCAAGAATCATCTACAAAATTATTATTTTTCATTTCAAATTCATCTAGAAGTGAAATTCCATGAATAATCCCATGTGAGTGTGAAGAACCCAATAGATATCTAAGGGCATTGATGGTCAAAACATTGAGATAAGGTAACACGGGGCATACTTTCGTAATCAAATGTTGGAGTACAATACAAGGAGAGAGTGCATTTTACTAAAGGACAATGTTATGAAGATCTTCCTAAAAAAATATGAATCTCTTCCAATTGTTTCCTAGCCTCCCAAAGCTCTTGACTATGCTGGTTAACAATTATGTGGCCCTCACCATGCATAAATTTGATATTCATTTAAATGGATTATTTCCACCATAATATCCAACGTATATCCCCAATAGGGAAGGGAACAAGGCTCCAAACATGATGGAAAAAAGAATGCAAATCACCAAAATGTAAAATCAGAAACATTCATCTTAAAAAAGAAAGAATAATTTGATTCAATGAGATGATATCAACCAAGACGAAAGTCCTAATTGGAATATGAGATAATCTAGTAATCTCCATCAAAACATCAACTTCAAAAAATATTATTTAAGAAATAAATTTAATCCTAATGTCCAAATAGCCTATCAAGTCTAACTTAAACCCTCTCCTTCCCTTGAAAAAAGTTGGGCTGGGTGAACTAGCCTCCATACTCCAATCCTTTTTTCCCCAATTAGTATCAAATAGTTCAAGGGTATCCTTACACCTCAACCATGGCTATTTCTCTACACCAAATATAATAATAAATAAGTTTCCACCTCAATCACCATCCACTTCCAAAGGAAAGTTCACGCAACACTAATATTGTGTGCAAACAATGAACATAATGAAAAAAATTTCTCCTCTCAAAAGATTAACCTAAATGCATCTATTATATGGGTCAAAACCATATGTTGTAAAAAAATTATGTAGTTAAGGTGATTGATCAAGAACTACATGCTATTCCACCCCTCTTAAATGTGGTTTGAGTTCCAAAATGGACCTGTCCCCAATTAACTCATGCAATTATGAATCTCAAAAGAAATCAAATTTACATCTCTTAGATAAATACCACATCTTACTTATCACTTTCCAAAGCACGCCAAGAAAACTTCTTTTGACTTAGGATTGTCATCCCTCTTACACTCTAAGAGAGATGAGAAGTATCCATTCAAAGAATAGAAGGTTTGTGTCATAATTGAATGTATTTCTTAATGTTACATTACCCAAGGAGGAGGAATTCTTTCTAGGGGAAATATACATAGCTTCCTTGAAATAATATGTTTGGGAATTAAGATACATTGTTATATGAGTTTTTTACACAAGGATTTGGGATGAATCCCTCTTCCTCTTGTTAGAATTGATGTGTCAATATTAATCAACATCCATACGATGTCCTTGGATATTTAACCCTATAATATAATTTGAAAGAGTGATATTACCTAATGAGCTAGCAATAGGACCAGAATCAAAATCTTATCCTAGGTATGAAATATGAACCCTAATACTCTTAGAAGTCTCTTAAGAAACCCCCTCACTATCATTACATCCCAATACTTGTGGTGAAGGATTGGACATAGTGTCACAAGCATGAGTGTTTTCACATACCTTCTTAGTCACATGGCCTTATCTCATTGATGCTTGAACACTCATGGGTTTATTGATGATGTAGTAATTTTACCTTAAGAAGCTATTGTTAACCCAAAAAATCCCTCACTCAGCTCTGCATGGCCTACACCACCCAAGGACACCCACACAAAACCCTCATTTGACCCCATTTGACCCCCACACTCTCAAAAAGGCCTAAAAATGTGCAAAACGGCTTAAAAACCCCTAAAAAGAGCCAAAATAGCTCTCATAGGGGCTAAAACCTCCAAAACGGGGCTAAAACCCCTCAAAGGAGCTTAAGACTCCCAAAAGAGCTAAAGATTGAGCAAAAAAGGCTAAAAACCCAAAAAAGGGGCTAAAGCCCTAACCAAGGGCTTAAAACCCTAAAAGTCTTGAGAAAAAAGTATAAATAGAGGGGTGGGGATCACTCTCAAATCATTCCTTCCTTGCATACTATTATGCTACTCGAGTGAGTGCCTTGAGACCATTTTCCTCTCAAGCCATTCACTCCCCCTCTCATCCATTCTCCCATTGAGCCATAGCTCCCCCATTCTTAAGAGAGGTGCTTCTCCAAGCTAGGGCATGGTGGCCCATTTCCACCCATAGAAGGTATAATCTTTGTTTTGTGTTGTTTATTTTAGCTTTTCTAACATATTTTCTTGTAGATCTATTGCTTAACATATACTTGCAGGTTTTCATGGTTTGCTTGTAGGTCTTTGGATGTTTCTAACAAGTTGTATGCAGGGTATTGGAGCTCAACCCATAACCTTGTGTGCAGAAGGGTTTTGATTTCTATTTTTAGTCCATTTCCTTTCTATTTTATTTGCATCCACCATCGAGAACACTACCCTTGCGTCCTATAGACGGAAGGTAGTCGTTCATGCTCTATAGCAAGGGAGAAATCCCCACTACAGAATTGGTGACCATACCGGGTCGATCCACTAGATCCCTGGGTTTTGTTTTTTATACTTTGATAATTTAGGATGATTGATATTTTTATTTCATTTTTATTATTATTTTGGCCACAGTACTGGTTACTATTGATCATTCTATGATTTGCAAATCGCTCAACTGTGCAAAAACGAACGAACTGAATTTCATAAAATTCACCTGTGTTTGGGCTCATTTTCTACCCAAACAGTTGATCCATCTGTCAATCTCCTCACAATTAGAGGTAAAAGGGCCCGTTTCTGAACTGGGTTTTCAACCGTTTGAGGTAATCTCTTACGGTTTGATCTCAATCCACTTCACAAAAATAGGTCGTCTACAGGTGCGCAACCCATTTTCGAGCTTGACTGTTTGCTTCTATTGGGACTGTCAGTGCAGATCAGCCACCTCTATCCATCAATATGTGTTTATTTCATTTCAGTATCTATTTATTTCATTGCATCCTATGTAAATCACTACTAAATTTAATGGTTAATGGATTAATGAATCTGATCAAAGCTTGATTAAAAAATTACTGTAATTAAAATCAACATCTTGCCTAGCCCTTCCTCCTCTACCCAGTCATCACCCTTCGGGGTATTCTGGGATAAGATGAAGGGTGAAGCTTGTATAGTAATAGGCACTTCACCTATCATTTTTCAAAACCACTAAAAACGGGTGACTTGGAAGGTAGAGGGGGTAGAGAAGGAGGGATTCTCACGACGCTCAGCATCCTCCCTATTGAACGACCTTGCATCCGATGGGTGACCTGCAGATATATGGATGGGATTAGTCCCATTGTGTTGAGTGCCCAGCACCCTTTCCTGGTTGAAGAGAAACACATGTGTAAGGCAGTCACCTAGTCAGGATACCATAGTTCAGATTCAGGTAAGGCATGTAGTAAAATACTATGTTTACAATTTATTGCTTTCATTACCCATGTTTATGAAATAAAACAATCTCTATGGACTATTCATAAACCATACAAGCAACAATTAAGTGTAACATAAATATAAGATACATACACACAAACCATACCATATAAACCAACCAAACTCAGTTCATGACATTGAGTGAGCCATTAAAATTTATAATTTACACTAAGTCAAACATCTGTAGTCTTTGAGGAAATAAGTCCCTAACTACCTTAACCATGGGAAGTACTTGGGCTTAGCCCAGAAACTCATTGTGAGGAGTACCATGGGAACCCCAAACTAGTTGGCCGCTGAGAGGAATTGCCAAGTGAAATAGGCAATGACCCCCACCGATTTACTAACACTCCCATGAGGAAAAAGCCAAGCGTTGTCTTCTGGCAGTCTTGGTGGCCAAGTGACCACCTAAAGCCAATAGGAAGCCATTAAAACTAAGGTCCAAAAATCATTACCAGATTTCACCATTTTGACATACAAATCAGACAAGATTGATCCCCCACGTTCTTCCTCACGCCTAAGAGGAGAACCACCATAGTTTGGGTCATTAAACCAACATCATCGAGACCATTCTTGATGACCTTATACACCATCAAAAGGCCTCATAGCCTCTAATTCAGATTCAGAATCATACCATTCTGAACCAGATCTGCACACTGCACCATCTAGCCCCATGGATGGTGCAAACCTAGATCCATTTTTTGGCATAGTGATTGGCAGTGGACCCATGTCAACACCCCAAACCACCACCAACACCCCTACAGGTGGCCCTAACACGATCATGTAAACCATCATAAGCCAGCTACCACCACCCATATTGACCAATCAAGTTGTTCCACCTGTAACACATGGGGGCAGTGTGCCTTCCACTCACACTATCCCACTTGGCATGCCTAGGGGTAGTGGCCCTTCCACCTACACTGTCCCTCCTATCACACATGGGGGTAGTGCCTCTTCCACTCACACTGTTCCTTTTACCACACTTGGGGGTAGTGGCCCATCCACAACAGGGCCACAAGTACTCCCAGCTATGCAGGTGCATAATGTCCTTGCAAACCCCACCACGATTGCTGCACCATCTCACATCAACCTTGGGTCAAACCTTCCTTTCATGCACATCTCAATTTGTCTGAATTGGCTCGGTTAACAAATGACCCTATCTGCCATCAAACTTTTTGGCCTCCCATGCCAACCAAACTTCCCTCAGACATTCCCAAGTTTGAAAGGAAGGGAGGGGAGTGCCCCCAAAACCACATCATAACGTTTCACCTATGGTGCTCATCAAACAGCATCATAGATGATTTGATCAGACTCCGACTATTCCAATGCACCCTCACAGGTGCTGCAACCAAGTGCTACATTGAGCTACCACAAGACAAGTACCTGGATTTCAACTCCCTAGCTTTCATGTTCGTACAATATTTCCAACTCCCCATTAGATACGATGAAGGGGTGGAGATCTTGTTATCTTGCTGCCAGAATACTGCAACCCATATAACCGACCACATCCATGAGTGGTGGTGACGTCGTAGTTTGTGCAAGATCCAACTTGATGACATGATATTCTTCAATTGCTTCCTAAAAACTTTGCTACCACCTATAGCAAAGGATGTCACATCCAAACATCCCCAATCCAAAGAGGAGGCCATATTGAAAGCCCAATAGTTTGATCTAATTTATGCATAGTCTGGATACCTTTACACTGTCATTCCAGATGCTCCCCGTGTGGCCACCTCCTATTGGGATGCACCGGAGGCATCCCATGCTGCAGATGGCATCATAGGTTCTGTCTCTAACCAACCATAGCACTATCCGACACCACCTGCAATACCACCACAACCAAGTAACACCCCTAGTGTTGCGTACCAAAACCAAACTCTGGACTATGAAAGAATGATGTCCCAGTCCGGAGCCAATACTTCTTATGCACAACCTATGCCACCGTAGCAGGCCTAGGCATTAGCTTTGTCGACATAGCAATATGTGGGGAAAATTCCCACATTAGTGGCACCGACACCCACCCAAGTCTACTATGCACCACCGGTGCAAGCTGTTCAAGCCCCTGCCCCTACTCCACCTGCTCCATTGGGACATGTGTTTGCACAGCAGAACGGTCCCAACCAGCTAGCCCCCAATAACTAACAAGGGCAAGATAGGAATAACCGACCCTGGAACCAACTAACCACAGGGAGGTGGTCAACAACCGAATCCTCCCAACAATGTTGCAGCAAACTGGCTAGCCCAAAATCCTCGACAACCAAATGCACCAAGATGCAACGCTCCATTGCTTACAAACCAACCATGCACATTATGTGAGGTCTATGGGAACTACACATTTGAGTGTCCCTTCATGGTTCATGCTAAATAGGCCATTAGAAACAAGGTTCAGCATGCCACCAATACAACAGACCAAGCCCAACCCAACCCAGCACCTTCGGGACCTCCTCCTATGGTGCTCCAAAACCCATTACCAGTCCAAGGATTGGTGGCAATTGCACCCCCTCCCCAACCCAATCCCAATGCTTTGGGGACACCTTTGATGGCAAAAACAGGTGTCCACCACCTTCTAGATATGACAACTGAAGAGGTCAATTTACAAACCAGATGAAATCAGTACAGAAGCAACACTGAACCCACTAACACATTAGCAGCATCTACGTCCAAAAAAGCCAATATACCTCTTCAGTTACCCCCTTTCCTATGCCCCCCCATACATCAGGTTGCCAATAACACCAAGGCTAGAGCTGTTGTCATCTACAGCATCGTGGATGATTTGGCCCAAAAACCTACCGCCATGTCTGCTCTTGAGGTATTCAAAACTTTCCCAACGTAGCGAAAAGACTTACTAGCCGCCCTTGGTGCCATGGACCCCTCTGACTCCAAGTTAATCACATTCGACACAAAGAATAGAGAACCGTGAATGCCATAAACCATTTCCTTCCAAATCCTCGTGTCTATCTGAAATTTGGCCTTGCACCGGTGCATAGTGAATGAGGGGGCATCCACGTGCATTATGCCTACCCTAGTCTCACAGAAGCTTGGATCCCCAATTTTGCAACCATCCTCTACTACTCTGCGGGCTTATGATGGCCATCCCACTAAATCCTAAGGAATCCTCCCCCATGTCCCCATCACATTAGTCAGGAAAACAGTACTGATTAACATAAAGTTTGTCAATGCTCAATTTGACTATAACCTTCTCCTCAGAAGAAGTTATATGTATGCCATGAGAGCTATAACATCAATTGTTTTTCGTCTCATGATGTTCCCCCGCAAAGGGAAAATCATGATGGTTGATAAACTGACTTATCACTATCCGCAAGGGCTAACGACACCCACCAACGTTATCCCTATGATCAACACCATTGATCTGCAAGGGCTAACCACACCTGCCAATGTTATCGCTGTGGTCAACACCATGGTTGCCAACATACCAGCCTCCCCATTGTTGAATGTGGGCCCTGGGTTGTTTGCTGATACCACCATGACAACTTCTTTCCCCTTAGTGTCACCACCACCAACACCAAATAAGACTGCAGATTTGTGCATGCTAGCATCCAACACTGCTGCACCCAAACAACAACCGCATCTGCAACCCCAACTGCAACCACAACACCATATGCAGCCGCAACACCATCAACAACCACAGCATCATCAACAGCTGCAACATCATCAGCAGTCGTAGCATCATCTACAGCCGCAGCATCATCAACAGCCACAACATCATCAGTAGCCACAGCATCATCTGTAGCTGCAGCATCATGCAGAGCTGCCACCACAACCTCACCCCCACATGAAACCATCAGGGAGCTATCTGGGCTCCTCCCCAGTCCACACAATTCCCTTCCTCTTCCCCCCGCCTAGTGTCATGAGCAAGCCAGTAATGGCCACCTTAAACTTACCCAACTTTACATTGGGAATTCCCGTGTGGTATCTTGATCCACTGGCTCAACCACCAATGCCCGAGGTAGTATTAACCCCCATGCAACCCATTGCGATTCAACATCCTCCACCCAGCCTGAAAAGACCAACCACTACACCCACACCGCCCCACCTAAAAAGGGCCAGGGGAAAAAACACGAAAGCTACCGCTGAACCTCGACAGATCCCGCCTTGCGCCATCTGCAAAGAACAAGGCCATCCAACTCAAAGCTTCCTTGAGATTCCCATAATCTGTGTGCATTTGGATGCCATGGATACAACGAAAAACCTCCCCATGGTTGAACTTCCAAACAGGCAAATAGTGAGAAACAAGTCTTTGAGAACAAACCATACTTGCACCCTCTGTGGTTTGTATGGACACTATTCTCACCACTGCCAAGACTTGTCCAAGTTTCAATTGGCTTTATCCAACCTTCATTAACATTCCCTCGAACCCGAGATCACCCTGATCGAACAAGTTCACCCCCCACCTCCTTCTTTGGACACCATGTGTAGTTACATGATGTCTAGTTCTATCGACCCTCTTGTCTCCACCACCAACAATGGTCCATTAGACCTATCTCTTTGTTGCTTCCACAATTATGAGGAGATACTTGAATCCTTAACTGCCCCAGAATACCCATGGGACGACATGCACCATTGCTCGTTCTTCCTCCCCGAAGAACTTGTGTCACAGTCTGACCAGTTTTTCATGGAAACCAAAGATTTCATTCATGGGAAAGTCAACTGGTTCAAAAACCCCATTCCAACACCAGACTCTTTTGAATAAGGGAACATGGCCAACATATCGCCAACCATCAAAATCAACATCTCAACCAAACCTGACTCTTGTTGAAGAAATCATGTTGGGGGCATCCTGCTCCCTGAAAGAAGTTGCTGCCTACAAAGCTATCTTCCAAGAATTCCGTGACATCTTTGCATGGTCTTACACTAAAATTCCCGGGTTGGATCCATCCATCGTAGAACACCACATCGACACATGGCCCGATGTGGCCCCCATGCACCAAAAGCAATGATCCATCCATCCTTCCAAAGTGTCCACGGTCAAAGCCGAAATAGAGAAGCTGCGCATAGCCAGCTTCATTTACCTTGTTGTGTACACCGCTTGGGTTTCAAATCCTGTTCCTGTGAATAAAAAATAGGGTACAATCCAGGTTTGCATAGACTTCCACGATCTAAATGGTGCGTGTCCCAAAGACAACTTCCCAACACCCTTCATCGATCAGATTATCGATGCATGCACCGGAGATGAGGTCTTTTCCTTCATGGATGGATTCTTTGAATATAACCAAATCCAAATCCAGAAAGAAGATCATTACAAGACTACATTCACAAGCCCGTGGGGCATATTTGCCTACCGAGTAATGCCCTTTGGTCTGAAGAACGCTGAAGCCACCGTCCAGTGTGCTATGACACACTGTTTCCATGACCTCATCCACATCATGTTGGTCTATCTTGACAACCTCATTACACGATCACAAAAAAAAGCACAACACATACATGACTTACGACAAGCCTTCCTACGATGTCACAAGTACAAAGTCCGCTTGAACCCTTTCAAGTGTGTTTTCTATGTCCCAACGGGCTGTCTCTTAGGCTTCATCGTGTCACACAAAGGAATGACCACTGATCCCCTGAAAGTCCAAACCACTTTCCCTCTAACGTCACCTCTTTAAATGACAGTAGTTCATCTTGTAATATAGTCTTATCCCTTTTTTTTTTACAACATTTTTTACCACAAATTAGAAACCTCCCATTTAGGGGCAACACCATTAGCTTCCAGTTCAGAGTCAGCCGGAGCCTATTCAAGACACCCCTCACACCTCTAGGCTCAAATTTCTATCTTCTAATGAGACCATCATCTCATGTTTAACAAGTAATTTTTGGGACCACTTCTCAGAAGTTACCTTGATTTACATACCACATTGTGATACAAGTGTCCCCGAACCTATGCTTGCATCACACTTTCCTACCACCACTCATGCGGGTTCCGGGCCTCCTCCCAGAAGGAACATCATTTTATTTTAGCATATAGTTGTCTAATCTGTCCACTGCACCTTATGCGGGTCCGAGGACCATCGTCTAGAGGATGGATCATTTCCTTTGCATGTATTTGGCATATAACTACCACTAGACTTGCACTCACATCACATATAGTCAATTCCATCCACCAAAACTCACACACAACTCTCCTTACCTCTGTTCGAGAGCCACCTCGGTTTGCATGCCTTTGTCACATCGATTCACATGCCTCTACCACGATCTATCCCATGCATGTCTTGGTATATTTAAGAGCCACCTACTCCATCCTTACTACAAAGATGACCTTTGGACCACTGTCCACTGTCCACTGTCCTGACATGGGGCACCACTTGTGCCATTGCAATCGGTTGACCATACGAGAGTTTCTTTTAAGCTCTTTTCTGACTCCTAAAAGAATGAAAAGATTTCCAAGTGCAGCTACTTCCTTTCCCGCTCGTTAAATTATAGGAAAGGGTGTCTACATCATCTCGTTTATCTCCTTTTGCGAACCATGTAGACTACCATATGAAAAGGACCACCTTGGAACATTCAAGCCAAGACCGTTCCCCTCTCCATACTTTTATGCTTTCTTGGGCAGAGGGGCCGAACTTTACGAAAAAGCTCACTATGGGTTGTCTTTAAGCTCTTTTCCATCCTTCTCATCAAGAAAATATTGTCGAGCAAACTTGGTTTCATTCATGCTTGTAAAAGTATCTAAATGATCATCCATTCAGTATAGGTTTAACCTTTTCCAGCCTGATTGGACTATCAACGGTAAAGAAGTCTCTCATCCCCTACAGGATGGGTGAGCTCTCCTATGTATACTTTTATCCTTTTTCGAGCACATGAGACTACCAATGAAAAAGAGCCCCCACTGGAGTCTTCTGCATACTTTCAGACTCTCTAAAATTGAAAGCACCATCGAGCATTTACTTTCTCGAGCTCACTAAAAATCCACGAGATCATACCACAATGGTGTCTCTAGACACCACCCCACATATAAAAGTTTGGCAGCATTCCCACTTTGGGTCACCTTTGTTTAGAGTACTCTACAATGTGTCTTCCTTGTATCCCATCAATACCAAAAGTGTCTACCTAGCCCAAGTATTTCCCATCTACAGTGACATTCCCAGTATTACAGCTATGATCCCTTTGCCATGAGTCACTTTCATTTGCTTCCTGGTCCACCCTACCATCATACTCTGAACAAAGGAAGCTTAAGTCTACTACATTCCCTATGCCCTGTTCAAACTCCTTCCCTTCCTCCCCCCCCCGGCTAATTCAGTGGGTCAATCCATAGATTGTCTCACATCTTTCGGTTATCTCCCTCGCGCTTCTCGTTAAGGAAACACCATTGCCTTGACTAGGGGTAGGTCTCCCTCTGTGAACGAAAACACATGTATTCCATAGGATAGACCTAGAGGTTCCTGTATCCTGGTTTCATTAACCTCATTGATGAGTTCCTTGGACCACTTGAGAGGAGTCCTTAGTGCCTCTCGGGATGGTTGTTTCTCATGTACTCAACTCCAGCTACATCATCGCACTGTTGAGATTCATACAGGGTATTGGTCCATGCAGTATTTGGTCAAAGACCCTGGATGTCACCTGAATCTAGCACATTGATGAGTCTATTTGAGGTACCCCAACAGGATTATGTCCCTTATGATTTCTGGGTTGCGTTGGAGACAGTGTTCAAAAGCCCCAGCAGTGCTTCTATATAGATTTACGATTGATGCAACGTATTTGTACCACAAAAACTCTAACTCTCCATCAATGAGTCCATACATCTATGTACCGTTCCAAGATCCAACAGGCCATTAGTCATGAAGATATAGAATTCCATGAGTCCAATGTAGCAGTTCTTCATATCAGTATTGTATTCAACCTCTCATTGAGTCAACCATTATTTTAACAATAGTTGTACATGATTAGCTCTTGTATTACAAAGCTTAGATCACATTATTCATTTGACATCATTACGAGCATGGGGATTCCCGCCTTGTCCATATACATGTCACACATTATTTGTATCTCACCCATTGATGGGAACCATATTAATACAAAAACCGAAAGTGACAATGCCCCAGCCCAGGAAGCACCACCTCTTCGCAAGAAAATCCTATGATGTCCATCGGCCATATGATGAGCTCCTGCCCTCACACATCAAGGGGCAATCTGTTAACCCAAAAAATACCTCACTCAGCTCTACATGGCCTACACCACCCAAGGACACCCACACATGACCCTCATTTGACCCCATTTGACCCCCACACCCTCAAAAAGGCCTAAAAATGTGCAAAAGGGCTTAAAAACCCCAAAAAAGAGCCAAAATAGCTCTCATAGGGGCTAAAACCTCCAAAAAGGGGCCAAAACCCCTAAAAGGAGATTAAGACCCCCAAAAGAGCTAAAGATTGAGCGAAAGCGGCTAAAAACCCGAGAAAGGGGCTAAAGCCCCAACCAGGGGCTTAAAACCCTAAAAGTCTTGAGAAAAAGTATAAATAAAGGGGTGGGGGTCACTCTCAAATCATTCCTTCCTTGCATACTGTTATGCTTCCTGAATGAGTGCCTTGAGACCATTTTCCTCTCAAGCCATTCACTCTCCCTCTCATCCATTCTCCCATTGAGCCACAGCTCCCCCATTCTCAAGAGAGGTGCTTCTCCAAGCTAGGGCATGGTGGCCCATTTCCACCCATAGAAGGTATAATATCTATTTTGTGTTGCTTATTTTAGTTTTTCTAACATATTTGCTTGCAGATCTATTGCTTAACATATACTTGCAAGTTTTCATGGTTTGCTTCCAGGTCTTTGGATGTTTCTAACAAATTATATGCAGGGTATTGGAGCTCAACCCATAACCTTATGTGCAAAGGGGTTTTGATTTCTATTTTCAGTCTATTTCCTTTCTGTTTTCTTTGCATCCACCACTAGGAACCCTACCCTTCCATCCTATAGACAGAAGGTAGTCGTTCCTGCTTTGTGGCAAGGGAGAAATCCCTACTACAGCTACATAGGTTGGTTTTGGGTAGTCCCAAATAAGGTGGTCATTTTATTTACAATAAATAGAAGCATTAGGAAAATTTAGGTAGCACACTTTATGTTGATGAACCCCATCCACAATTATGATTGAAATGAAAGGAAGAAATTTCTTCTATAGATCAAATTCTACACACACACCCTAGGGATATCTCAAAATAAATTTCTCCATCCATATATGATTATTCCATTTTCCATAGGTACTAGAAAACAAGTTAAGAAAAGATTGTGTAAGGGAACTCTACCCACAAATGGTGGTGGGTATAATATTTTGCAGCACAAGATCTAGATTTTAACAAGTGAAGCAATACAATTTACAAGGAGTTAGATAAGTCACATTGAAATGATGTCATTAATTACCAAAACAATAAATAATATGAAAGAGATATTCCAATTATAACACATTAAGCCATTATATTCCATCACCTATACAATAATGTGACACTGTATCACATGGAGTCAATTTTAATTACTTGTGTAGGCAATTTGAATTATTATCTAGTGCATGAAACCTAGTTGGGGATTAACTAGTGCCTAAATGCCATGTGTCCATGCAAACTCTCTAAGGTAAGTTGACATCCTAATAACCAACCTAAGTGGACTTAGATACCTAAAAGAGAGGAAAAACTTATGATAAGTTCATTCTTATCTTGATTAACCCTAGAAATACTCGACATATGCACTAATAGCATAGAATATCCATGCGAAGCATTATAGTCCCTAAATAGTGCAATAAACACCCATGATTTAACCACAACTCTAACTATAGTGCAACTTTCCTCAAATAACGGAAATATGATCCAATAGAAGGAATGTTCCCTAAATATCTATAAACATATTATTAGTATCTCAATGATGGATTATAAATGATAGTTGACCAATAAACAACCGCTTGGTCTTAATTTCATGAAATATGGAAAACACTACCTTTTCATAAATTGGTTTGAGTTCATTCTTTCTTTTAATTTGGTAACTTTCAAAGACAAACTTTCCATCCTCCCTACATTAAACTACACCAATTCCATTCCATTAGGTGTCAAATTCCACAATAAGGTTTATATGAAGTCGGGTGTCTCTAATACAAGAGTTATACACATATTCTATTTAAGTTTTACAAATCCTTTGGCTCCTTCTCGAAAACAAGAAAATGCCTCCTCCTTTAAAAACATTGTTAGAGGTGTTTCTATTTGACGATAACTCTTAACAAAGTTGGTGTTATACCCCATGAATCATAAGAATCATCTAATATTATTCAAGGTTTTGGGAACTATCCATTCCATCATAGATGCAATTTTGATACGGTCCATTTCAAAACCTTCATAGCTACAAATGAACCCAAATATTCCACTTCCTTAACCCCAAAAAGCACATTAAGAAGGATTAGGATATAGGTGTTTCTCCTCCAATAGTTTAAATACCATGTCAATATGTTGTACATTCTCTTCTAAATATTTTCCATAGATTGCATATCTTCAAAAAAATAATATCACAAGTTTTCTACTTGTTTAAAAATAGAATCCATCAAGTTGTGAAATGTATAAGGTGAATTTGTAAGTCCAAATGTGATCACCAAAAATTCAAAATGGCATTCATGTGTTCTACACGTGTTTTCAAATTGTCTTATTTGCTTCATTCTAAATTGATGATATTGAGAATGGACATCCAACATGGTAAAGAAAGTTGCTTTATTTAATTAATCTATTAATTCATCAATGATAGGAATATGATTTTTTTAATGGTTATATTGTTGATTTATCTATAATTTAGACACATATGACATGAAACTTCATTTTTTCAAACCATCGCCACTAGTGTAGAGATTCCACTTTGCCTAGGATGAGTGATGCAAGTGTTTAAAAATTCTTGGAGCATTTTCTCAATATCACTCTTTTGTGTATATTGGTACATGTAAGGCCTAATGCAAGTGAGACATAGCATGGTCATGATCAAGAGTTGTTGGAATACTTTTTTACATATATCTATATGCATGGGAATTGTTTTGAATAACTCTTAGGAGATATAGGAGAATAGATGATATACATGCTTTAAAATCTAGTGAGCAAAATTGTGCAATTGCACAATGGTGTTTTTTTATTTTAGCAATATTTTCATTTTGGTGGGTACTATTAGCTTAGTTTGTTTCCCTAGAATACCTTTGGGTTAAATTTACTTTCCTTCTAAAAATAATCTAATGATAAGTTCCTAAAAATTGAAATCCATTCTTACCAATGTTAGTAGCATCAAATCTCTAATAGAACATCAACACAACCCATTTGGATTGCAATAGTTACAACATCCAATCAATAATCCCTATTAGTAATCTCACTACCATGGAACTTATTTAAACAATTTAAGGGACCTCTATCTACAATAATTTCTTGAAACTTGGGTTATGGATATATAAAAAATTGAGATGTTTCCATAATGTGCAATTAATTAAGTTATAAGTACTATCTATAATAAAGAAATAATGTTAATTTCTTATTTTTTACATAACTGTATAAATTGATATTTTTAGGAGTGTTAATGTTGGTCAGTGCATGACACAAAATGGTTGGAATTGTACCTTCTTGTTCAACATCTCTAAACTGTTCTAGTTTTGGATCTCCTTACTCTTCACAATAAATGTAGAATGACTTCTTCTCAATACACTTATAACGCTTACTATGATTAATATCACAATTGAAACATAGTATATGTTATATTGTTTCATCCACTTTCCAAGGAATCAAACTTGAAGGACCAAGTGATATTTGGTAAGGAAAAATTCCCCCGTCTCTAAGTGTTAGTGGGGTTCTTGTAGTGATTTTTTTACTTTCAACTTTCCTTTCCAAAATAATGAAATTCTACGATGTTTTAGGTTTGAAGAGGAATACCTCATGATGAATTCCCTCCTTAAATGTTCCCATAAAGAGATAAAACCAATTATGCTCTGAAATTTTATTTACTCTAACACTCAACTTTTGAAAGTTCTTAATGTCGTCTATAACATGACCTATGTGCATGAGATTTATCAAATGGTAAACAAGGTATTGTTGTTAACACCCTTAAAACATGACATAAATTTATGTATAAATACAAACCAAGGTGTGCATAGGGCTAAAACCAATATCATTAATGGAAATTTATTGCATTTTGTATAGTACTAGTTAATGATGGATTCGAGAGATCAATCCTCTGCACACTTTAGAAGAGGATATGATTGATGAATCCAAAAGAAACCGTGAATTATTCACTAATGGAAAATACTATAATATAATAAGGAAGGTGTGTGAATCATAGAGAAGATTTTAGTTTAAGGTGGTGGGAGAATTCTATAGAAGAATTGAGAAAGGGAAAATAAAAATAGGTTAGAAGAAAAGAGAAGAGAGGAGAGAAAAATGTAGACACTAGTGTAAAAAGTGATATGTATATGACTAAAAAATGACTAAATATTTCATATAAATGACTAAGTTTAGACACTTGACTATTAGTAATTCTAACATTTTTAAGTCATTTATTGCTTGTTTTGATTAGTCATTGGTTGATGTTAACTAGTCATTTATTTAGTCATATTGGTCATGTATTTAGTCATTAAGTGTGGTTAACTAGTAATTTATTTAGTCATTCATTGTTGTTAGTTGGTCATTTATTTAGTCATAATAGTCATTTATTGTCGTCAATAAGTAATATATTTAGTCATTTAAATATTTAATTGTCATCTGTTGGTAGTATATTTAGTCATTTTCATTCACTTATTTCCATAGATAGGGAATGGAGGAATATAACCACCAACCTCTTACATGTAAGGTAGGTGTTCTTCCATTGAGCTAGAACCCTTAAATAGAATCAAAGTTAACACTGCTAGACTTAAAAAAAATTGTTGTTTACTAATGCTAAGAATATCTCTCCTAGGACATGCTCCAACTCATTGCAAGATTGAGTGTACTAAGATAGAGATGCCCCTTGATTTTCGTACCTATTCGATTTTTGTATGATAAAATAAGTATTATTTCAAAAAACAAGTGCTTTGAACATTAAGAAAGAAAATGGGACCGAGTAACAAAAAAAATTGGGTAGGAATATATATGCTCTACGAAACAACCCAAAGTAGTTCGATAATAACCCAAGGCTACTAAGAAAGTAAACATCACCTCTAACCCTCCATTGACAATGCCATAGTAAGTCCAAGGATTTTCAATGATTTTTTTTGGAGCGGCAAATCCAGGTTCATTACAAGTCCAATATCATGCATTATCCACTAATAATGAATATTAGATTAGAAAATGTACTTTATAGTTTACATGATGATGTATTAGATCAATCGATTGACTATCCATAGTAAGTGTGCAAACTATAAAGTGCCCATTATAATTCAAGATGACCATAACAAAATATAAGTTTTCAAATTTTAGATTAACCTATAGGTATGGAAAAAAAATCACCATAAGAAGAAGGTTCAAAAATGATAAATTGATATACCAAAAATAAATAAGCAAATTTTTGTATCCAAATATACTGACCTCA
>LPNX010084525.1:230722-268131 GCA_001517045.1 Pseudotsuga menziesii | reverse complement strand
AAAGACGGTAGTTTTTGATTTTTTTTTAATATAATGTGAGAAGAAAAGCATGCAATGGAACTATGCAAAGTTAGGTTGTAAATGCTTAAAGTGTATTAGAGGTAGGATCCAGCAAGGAATTTATTGGATACGTCGGCCCTTCTCGACATATCCCTTCTGGTCAACCCACTGTCTCATTACGACCCTCATTATGTGTTTTATTGAGTCCCATTCTCGTTGCTTCAATACACCCCTTGTTCTACTTTTCTGATGTAACACACTCTATTTGTCCTCTAATCTTCCATATCTAGCTTTGAATTTTTTTCCATCACTGTATAGGGAGGAGATTCAAACTAACGATGTGATGCACAAGTCAACAAAGGGCTTGACTATCTTCTCTCTCTCAATGTAGGTATTTTTTTTCTTGTGTGTCATCACTGTATAATTATTTGTTATTCAAAAGATTGACTATCATGTGTTATTCAAAAAATTGAATCAAAATTATATAATTAGTTCAAATATATCAAACTACTGTTGATATCCTTCTTGATCTAATACTTGTAATATAAGACAATAATCATAATACCAAATTGGCATAATACTAAAATCTGTTCATTGATCTACTACTTGTAAATCACTTTTAAGACTTTAAGTGGATTCTAGACTTATTTCATTGTCATTGTGGTAGAGTGATGAGAATACTACATTCGGTAAAGATAAAGAGATTTCTCTCTTCCCAACCCTAAACTAAGATAAAATGAAGGAAAAAGGTAATATCACATTGTCTTCTTGACGTTAGAGTATCTAAAACAGAAGTTAATATTCTTGGTCCTAAGTTTAGTTGAGGTTCCACATTTTTTTTGCAGTCGGGGAAAACAATTGCTTGATATTCTAATGAAACAAAGGTAACCTTGTACATCATCAAACAACTTTCCATACCCCAATGGGTCAGACAGAACAGTAAATACTACATTACAATGCAGTTCAAATCAGAAATATAACTATGCCCAAGATGTGAAAAAATACTATCAGCACCTGGGTATCAATACATGAAAAGGTCCTCTCATAAGTGAGTAGTATATACATAAGTCAGAGAAATGTGCACAAAGAACATAACAAGAGCCCAGACACCTTATCGAAAGTAGGCAAGCGACTTTCAAAATTCCTGTAACTGTTGCTCAACATAACGAGAAATATCTCAAAAAAATCCATGAGATAAATATCTGAAAGTAAAAGATTCAGTAAGTAAAAGGTGACCAAGAGCCATACACAAACCCTCCATGGAGAAGATGTTTGCCCTCTTGTTATGTTCCCTATAGACATGACTAAAATCCACCCAGGCGAATGAGGGTATGAGTAATCTGGTGTTGTAGCACCAAGCCTCAAGGTCCACCACGTGGAGGGTGGATTCCCGCTTTTCCCAATTTATAATCACTGAGGATTTGCCAAAGATATGTAGGTAAGGCAACCCAATATATTTTGCGACCCATAATGATGCCTAGACTGATAAAAGTCTTGCTCTAGTATCAGTACTACTCCCACATCCAAGCTTAAAAACCGTAAGTTCTCTACATGGCCCTTTAATTAAGATAATTTTGTACACTTAAACATTTCAGGTTTTCATATATTCATTTCTTCATGGGAATTTTTTTTTAATTCCATGCATAAGCAAAGTTATTTTCTTTGTGAAATGTGCCAAAACAATCATCAATAACTACTTCAAATTTGCATCATAACTTCATACCAAATTTACCCTTCAACAAAATTTCAAATATGTCTATTGAAGAGAAGGCTCTTCTTTGCAAAGAAGTGCCACATTTTTTCGTTACATTCCTCTCTAAGAGCACCTTGAGAATGCACAAGAATTCCGCAAATGCAGATACATTTAGGGATTTCTTTGATAGCTGTAAATTCGGATAATTCCATTCATCCAACCAAAATGGGGATAGAAAAGCATAAAGTCTACTAAGGGCAGACTTTTCTCATCATTCCTGTAGTAACGGGTCAAAAAATCTATCTGAAATAATTCGTGAGAGACCAAAAAACATATGAATCAGGAGCATAACAAGAAGGCTGATAGGCACATCCATGTCAGCAAAATAACCATTCATTCAAACTGAATGCTTGTGCCTCATAAAGAGAGTGAAAGGGCAAAGCCTGGCACAAGCCAAAATAACTGAAATATCCCATGATCAATGATCATACCATCTAAAGATTCAGAAAATTCCCCATGCCCCAGGGCCAACGAAAGAGCCTGTTTGGAGAGACTGTCAGCCTGCTAGTTATGCTCGCGATAGATATGATTGATGGTCACTAAAGGGACATGATGCAGCAGAGAAAGAATGTCATCACACCAATGACTCAGAAGTGGGGTGTTCAATGAAGTAGTTATGTTCACCCAAGAGATGATAACCTGTGAATCCCCAAATATAGATAAGAGAGGGATCCCCAAATGAATGGCAACCGAAAGTAGTGCCCAAAGATCCAGAAGCTCTAATCTGGTGTTGGTGCATCTATTATCCTAGGTTAAGAGCTTGTTGGCTATTTATAACCATAAAATAATCAAATTTATTTAATTCCATAAAATAACCATAAATTTTTTTAATTCCATGCATAAGCAAAGTTATTTTCTTTGTGAAATGTGCCAAAACAATCCTCAATAACTACTTCAGATTTGCATCATAACTTCATACCAAATTGACCCTTCAACAAACTTTCAAATATGTCTATTGAAGAGAAGGCTTTTCTTTGCAAAGAAGTGCCACATTTTTTCGTTACATTCTTCTCTAAGAGCACCTTGAGAATGCACAAGAATTCCGCAAATGCAAATACATTTGGGGATCTCTCTGATAGCTGTAAAGTTGGAGAATTCTAGTCATTCAACCAAAATGGGGACAAAAAAGCATAAAGTCTGCTAAGGGCAGACTTTTCTCATCATTCCAGTAGTAACAGGTCAGAAAATCTATCTGAAATAATTCGTGAGAGACCAAAAAACATATGAATCAGGAGCATAACAAGAAGGCTAATAGGCACATCCGTGTCAGCAAAAGAACCATTCATTCAAACTGAATGCTTGTGCCTCATAAAGAGAGTGAAAGGGAAAATCCCGACACAAGCCAAAATAACTGAAATATCCCATGATCAATGATCATACCATTTAAAGATTCAGAAAATTCCCCATGCCTTGGGGCCAATGAAAGAGCCTGTTTGGAGAGACTGTCAGCCTGCTAGTTATGCTCGTGATAGATATGATTGATGGTCACTAAAGGGACATGATGCAGCAGAGAAAGAATGTCATCACACCAATGACTCAGAAGTGGGGTGTTCAATGAAGCAGTTATGTTCACCCAAGAGATGATAACCTGTGAATCCCCAAATATAGATAAGAGAGGGATCCCCAAATGAATGGCAACCGAAAGTAGTGCCCAAAGAGCCAGAAGCTCTAATCTGGTGTTGGTGCGTCTATTATCCTAGGTTAAGAGCTTGTTGGCTATTTATAACCATAAAATAATCTTTATTTTTAAAGGAAATGTTGATTTCTAGACTGCTCTCCCCAAATAGACTCTATATGAAAGAAGGCATTCTTCAATGCTTGCAGCATAACCCAACTTGATAGTGTATACCCTTGTCAAACAACTTTCCATACCCCAATGGGTCAGACAGAACAATAAATACTACATTACAGTGCAGTTCAAATTAGAAATATAATTGTGCCCAAGATGTGAAAAAATACTATCAGTACCTGGGTATCAATACATGAAAAGGTCCTCTCATAAGTGAGCAGTATATACATAAGGTAGAGAAATGTGCATAAAGAACATAACAAGAGCCCAGACACCTTATCCAAAGTAGGCAAGCGACTCTCAAAATTCCTGTAACTGCTGCTTAGCATAACCAGAATTATATCAAAAAAATCCATGAGATAAATATTTGAAATAGAATGAGCAAATGCTAAGAAAGTTGGATTGAGACTTCCCCAATAAACTCATCATCATAAGATTCAGTAAGTAACAGGTGACCCGGAGCCATACACAAACCCTCCATGGAGAATATGTCTGCCCTCTTGTTATGTTCCCTATAGACATGACTAAAATCCACCTAGGCAAATGAGGATATGAGTAATCTGGTGTTGTAGCACCAAGCCTCAAGGTTCACCATGTGAAGGGTGGATTCCCTCTTTTTTGAATTTATAATCACCAAGGAGTCGCCAAAGATATGTAGGTAAGGCAGCCCAATATATTTGGAGACCCATAATGATGCCCAGAGTGCTAAAAGTTATGCTCTAGTATTAGTACTGCTCCCACATCCAAGCTTATAAACTGCAAGATCTCTACATGGCCCTTTAATTAAGATAATTTTGTACACTTAAACATTTCAGGTTTTCATATATTCATTGCTTCATGGGAATAATTTTTTTATTCTATGCATAAGCAAAGTTTTTTCTTTGTGAAATGTGCCAAAACAATCATCAATAACTACTTCATATTTGCATCATAACTTCAAAGGAGCCAACATTGTTAAAAAGAAACTTTGAATATATTATATTTTAAGAACAGTAACAGACATAACAGTTTTCCATGAAAACCAACATCATTAATTGTCACATAAATCTCCAAGCTCCAAATAGTTTACATGAAAGTAGTGCCAACAAGAAGTGGCAGCGGTCAAAATGTCAAAACAAGTTATGCATGCATTCATTTTAAGTAAATGCTTCATTTTGCAAAAAATTGTTAGAGAAAACTGTGCCTTTAATTCCTAGCCTCTACTACTTCAAAAGCTAGAAAAAATTGAAATCTACAGCAAAACTATAATAAATAGGAAAGCCTTGACAATATTATCGCAAACGAGGAAATGGGTACACACTGCAGAAATGAATATCATTCCTAAGTTGAACTATGGAAAATGGAATAAATTTGAATGCTTTAAGTAAAGAATAAAGTAGTAATAGTAAAAAACTCACAAGCTGATAAAAATTTGTTACCAAGAGTCTTATCTCAAGTTAAGGAACGACTAATAACACAAAATAACATCCACCGAGAAAACTTATCCAAGAGGCATGGGAGATGCATCATTATTAAAGAACTTAGTGAAAGCATAAAAAATGAAAATACAGACAGGGCAGTGGACAGAGGTGTTGAAGCATATGGACAACCGAGTGGTGTTACTAAAGAAGCGAACCCCAAATCTATCAAAGATTGCCCTTTTAAAGCGGTGCCAATAGATGTTTATGTGCAGAAGGAAAATGCAAAAAACCGCAATGTTCAACAACAGAAATATGTTTCGGTACTCAAGCTCCAACATTATTAATTGTTACATAAAGCTCGAAGGTCCAAATAGGTTACATGAAAGTACTGCCAAGAAGAAGTGGCAGCGGTCAAAATGTTAGAACAGGTTATGCATGCATTCATTTTAAGTAAATGCTTCCTTTTGCAAAAAATTGTTAGAGAAAGTTGTGCCTTTAATTCCTATCCTCGACTACTTCAAAAGCTAGAATAAATTGAAATCTACAGCAAAACCATAATAAATAGGAAAGCCTTGACAATATTATCGCAAACGAGGAAATGGGTACACGTTGCAGAAATGAATATCATTCCTAAGTTGAAGTATGGAAAAGGGAATAAATTTGAACGCTTTGAATAACATTGAGAACACTCTTTAGATGCCATCAACATTGGCCTGGTCAACACTATCCAACTTGGGCTGTTATTTTCATTGAAGGTTGGAAGTCAGAACAATATAATTATTCAATGAAGAGAGCCATCAAATTTATGGATTGCACTTTGAGGTCTGTTGGTGCTACAGATGCAGCTGGCCCTAATGTGAGTCTATTGTGAGTTTGTCACTGTAAGGCAATAATTATATGGAGAAAGAGAAAAGTTAGGAAGCTTCATAAAGAAAACAAAGGTTGAGCATATCTCTCCACATAATATATGGAAGACAGATGAAACCACCAGAAATATGCCCGTTTCTAATAACAAGCAAGTGGCATCCCAGATCCAACATCAGCCTAGAAAAGAAAATGAGTGAAGCAATAGTTTGATGAAGCATGAGACAAATCCAATTCGTTACAATTAAAATTGGATGGTGCTATCCTTTTCAGAGTATAATTTACCTTATCTTTATTTTGTTTACATTAATTTCCATTTCACAATGACGGCAAATTTCGTTGGACTGGTACACGTATTACATAGTTTCAACCAACAAACTTTAAAATTATCATAATTTTTTTTGGTAAGAATTCTCTTTTCAAGGACGCCTGAACTCCATATTTTTGTATATAATTGTAAGTTTGTGCCATACTTCAATTTCACAATTTATACACAGGGCAATGATATAAACTCTAACACTTCCTATTTTTTTTAGCCATTAATGGTACCAAACTTTTGGTACATGACTATGTCGAGGCATAGTGTCCATTTGAACAAAATCAACTTGTAAACTACTTCTATTCAAAGGGCGATTGGTACGCTACTTTGAGCCTCGCTTGATCTTTTGTATTCTTATTTTAGAAGCCCATTTTCTCACAAAAGCAAGCCACCCCTCTTGTTTGCTTATTAATGATTTTAAAAGCCAACTTTAACTTCAACGTAAAGGCCTATTTTTTTAGCATCTCTTATACCTTAAGCTCACCAGGCAACTATAGCAGCCTAGAACATAGGAGGGCCTTCAGAAGAACCAAAGGAAGTTGCTCTTATGTAAAGTACTTGTTAGTTCATTCTGGTCTTATGTAAAGTACTTTCTAGTTCATACTGGTATTTGGGTTGGAAATGTTGGAAAACACTTTTTCTTCATGACTTGAAGTGAACTATAAAGTGCATATTGAATCTGACCAACCCTAGAGTCACTTCACGTTTCCTTAAAGCTCAACGAGGATTGTAAACTGAAGGGGAAAATGAATACTGTAAGCTGAAACCGCTATGAGTGAGAAACCCAAAATGTCTTCATAATGTGGTCTGATCTCCGGTACTAATGTGCTGCAACACATGACTAAGATGTTCAGAACCCTGAAGGAGCTAGGGCTTACTTCTGAGTTCAGTTATCTCAAAACATCAAGCGTTAAACCAAAAACCAAGGCGCTTGCTACAGTTGTTGCTCAGACCTCTACAGGAATCGCCGAGTGGGCTCTTTCTATAAGACGGGCTCTTTCACAGGAGGGGCTCTCAAGAAATCACCTCACGACAATCCAGAATCGCCGGACAAGAGGCACGACTCTCCAAAAATCACCGGACTGTAGAAGGAAGAAAATTGTTTGGAAACCAATGTTCATTTCGTCGTCTATTTAGCCAACCGTGCTTCTCTGCATGTCTTCTTTGTGATCCGCTGGTTCTCCACGTGTCTTCTTCGTGATACGCTGGTCCTCCGCGTGTCTTCAAATTGACTCTTGCTGGGTAGTATAAAACTTCGGTGTTGATAGTCTGTCCTTCCGGATCTTTTGGAGGTAAAGGTTAGAACCCAGTCCGGGCTCCTCTGCAAGTGACAACATTGATGGTTGGACCTACCACTTAACCCCCATCCTCGAGTTCTTAATTGATTAAGGTTTCTGGTTGGTGCCTTGCTTTGTCCTAGTTGACAATACAAGAAACCTATGGAAAATGCGCAGCGCAACAGGAGACACGTGTAAAAGTAGCACTAGCAGGAGGGACGACAACATCTACAGTTGTTTAGAACAAAACTTCAGAGAAAAACACCTAACGGCGTTCCATTCAAGTTTGTGATTTGATTTCATTGAAGATGCAAGTGAAAATTCTAAAATATGTTCAATTATAAGTTTTAGTATAGTTGTCTATATTTCAACTTATTCTTTACTTTGCATGTGGAATCATCCATCTCTCCTATTACATTTCATTACTTATGACTTAATGCTTTATCCAAAACAGTTTAGAAAATTTCATTTTTACTGGAGTTTGGTGAAGCGGAAAATCCAAAGGGGACACAGTTTTAGTTTTTCTTTTAGATTGTTTTAGGATTTTTGAAAGTTTTAGAGAGAGACCCTCAAAACCTCTAGGGCATGGAAAACTATCTTTGAAACTTTAACTTATAAAACTCTTCCAAACATCAATTTTTTGCAGAATTTCTACTTAAAACTTATTATTGCACCCTCTTGGATAGGCAACTTGCCTTACTCATTTATCATCTATCCTCAACATGGCAGAACTCTATGGACATTGATTTGATTCATATGAAAGTGATAACATAACTGTAAGGTCTTTAGACTGGAATGACTTTAGAATCCATTAATTAAAAAGGGAAAATGACTTGCAGAGTGCACTCTACACTCAATGGATTCTAAAGTCCCGAAATAAAAAAAAGGCTACCTCCTCGTGTGTAAAATTTTGGTTCCCTCAGGCAATCTATAAAGACTATTCACAACTTGTGTTACAAGCATTTACAGATAAAAAGTTTTCGGCGTGTGTCAAAATGCTGCTTGACGTAAGGAATTTACAAAAACTCCATGAAATACTTTCACCTTTTTCATTTTTTTTTTTCTGTAGCTTGTTATTTTATTTTATTCCTATTAAGAAAATCTGCAAAAACTTACTACATATGCAATTTCCCTCGCGCCTTTAAATAACTATGCACCCAAAGAATACAGGGGCACTCCATTGGTATGGTGTCTACGTGCATATAGTTATGTGCATTATAGAAGGTTCACTAAATCTAAAAGATGTATTCCATGCATTGAACATAGACATTCATCTGCTTACAAATTGGATAAAGGTAAGCAACTCTAACATCTTTGCTCTCTTTGTTCTATTTTTTATACCACCAGTGATTTTTAAGTTTAGTTTTTCATAATGAACATTTCTCAATTTTAATGCCTAGCAACCAAAGTGACATTGATACAATTTCTTCTCGTAGCAAATGTCGGGATTCATTTCAGAAAATTGCTTCTCGCCCCTTTCTTTCAAACAAATTTTAATCCTTTATCCATTTTGGTTTCCTTAAATACAATTGTTTCTTGGTTGCAGAATGCTATATTTTCCATTTCTTAGCTGCCTGTAATCTCTAGAATATTCTGGATTTTTACTGTTAAATTGTAAATTCCACCTTAAGAACCAAGTATATTCTGGATTTTAATTCTTGCTTTTATTAAGCCCTTCTAGCTATAAGGGATTGGGTAAATAGCTGAGGTAAATGTGGCAAAAGTTGTTTTCTGAGAAACAACTACATTGAGAATTTTGAAAGAGTGGTTCTATGTAAAAGCCTCCCTTGGGTAAGTAGCTGGGGGTAATTGTTGCAAAAGCTGTTTTCTGAGAATCAACAATATTGGGAATTATGAAAGCGGTTCCATGTAAAAACAAACCCATCTTGTAGTTTTGAGACACTACCCTATTATTTGGTTTGTAAGAGATACCAGTACTTGTAGATTGGAATTTAGCTAAAGTCATCTAACAGTTGCCTTGGTATGAGCTAATTTTGATAGAAATTCTGGAAAACAAACAATTTTAAAAAGTTGAAGTTGATTATGTCAGGTTCATTTATCACATACTCCAATTGTATTACGATTTTGAAGATATTATAACTCGATATAGTTGAATATTTGAGTAGAATTCTTAGTGTTGTTCAGCAATAAGTAGAAGATATCTAAACAAATGATAAAAATAAAGTCCTGAACAGTATTCAACATTCAAAATCAGCACAACTAATAAACCAGCGGATCATGAAGAAGACACATGGAGAAGCGCGGTTGGCTGAATAGACGATGAAATGAACAGTATTTTACCAAAGAACTCTAGGGAAAAAAGCCTTATGGCATAAAAATTACCGTGCAAGCATCACTGGGAATACTATTCGGTCAGATACTCCTTTTTTCAGTCTAGAAAGAAAGGGCAAAATAGGGTTGATAAAGAGATGATCAGTCCAATTTTTGGACCCTGCGCCTACAAAGGATGTCTAAAGTCAGAAGTGAAAAGGTCTAAATTCAATTCATTCATTCTTCCTACTAAAGGTTAATAGAAATGGTATATTGACTCCATTCGATCTAATAAGTTTTGGTAGTAGTTCCTAGGGCAATTCTAAGGATTTCGGAGTGGGCATACCTGGCGCAAAAGTACAAGTGTCCTGACTGTTTCAGTTTTAACCACAGCTTCCTTTCCCTTACCAGACTTAGCCCGTGGAGTTTATTTGAAAGCAGGCCCTGAGGTTAATGATGGTGGAACATTCACACACGGTCACCGATTAGGAGTAGTAATTTCTGAGATGGGTCGTAGTAGTTGGCTTTGCAACAATCGATCATGATTTGAAATCTTAATATGTCTAGTGAACTTTACCTAGTTATAAGTAGTATTTTCCATCAACTTATAATGCAGGCCTCAATACAAATGGTCAGATTGGGATGCCATTCAACTCATTTAGTTTGGACAGAAATCGATTAAACAATTGACATTGTATCTGGTTTATGATCAGTTCTTCATGCAAGGCGAGGGTGGGAAAAACAAAGAAGTAATGCAACAATATCAAGAAAAAGCTGAATATTTCATGTGTGCATGCCTTCAGAAGAATGGGCACAGTGTACAGCGAACACCAGGTTTGGTTTCATCAATCTGCCTTCTAGAATACATACATCATTTTATCTTAATAGCAAGCCACAAAGTGGACTAAATGAGTGCATCATTGGCTGTTCAGGTGGGCTATTGTATTGGTAGAAATGGAACAACATGCATTTTGTGACGAGTGCCTCATTCCTTCTCACAGTCTACTCTGATTATTTGTCTTCTACTGGCAAGCAACTGCAATGCCCTAGTGGAGAAGTAGATCCATCTCAGCTGTTGGCATTAGCTAAGTCGCAGGTATAATAATTGTAAATCCCATGATGGGCTAAAAACCTCCTTATCGGGAAGATAGATTAATGAGTCCAAGATCTAAAAAGCCTTAATTCCTATTCAGTCCTTTGGCTAAAACGACGTTCTTGTAGGTTGATTACATACTCGGTGACAATCCAAGAGCTACAAGCTACATGGTGGGATATAGTCCAAACTATCCTCGCCAGGTCCATCATAGAGCTTCCTCCATTGCATCATACAAACAGGATTCATCATTTGTGAGTTGCAAAGGAGGATATGCTACATGGTTCAACCACCAAGGAAATGATCCGAATATTTTAGTTGGTGCTTTTGTTGGAGGACCCGATCACAATGATATCTTTGCAGATGCAAGAGACAAATATGAGCAAACAGAACCTGCAACCTACAACAATGGCCCAATGGTCGGAATTTTAGCTAGACTTCAAGGTGGAAATGCTGGAGACAACCAACTTCTCCCACGTGTTATTGCTTTATAGGATGAAATTAATTTGGTTTCAGTTTGTTTCGGTGATGTTGATGGTGATGCTTTTAATGGTTGTTCTTCTGGCAATGACTGTGCCAAATCCTGGATCAGATTTAAGATCTTCTGCTCCAACTACAGTTCCAAAGCCAAATCCAAAGCCCTCTCCTGCACCTAAACAGAGTTCTCTTCCTAGTTCCCCACAAAGTAAGTCCTTTGAATCTTAAATTTTGGCCACCACAATTCAACTTCAGCAGGAATGAGCCAGGGGTAAAAATAATGTAGTACCACATAAATAAACAAACTCAATCCTGGACAAACAAGGGAAAATCAATCATAAGTTTTGGATTTCGCAATTAAAGCTATATTAAAAATAACATATTAGTTCATCCAGTTCTTATAAGCAGGTATGTTTTCCAACGGACGGACCCAATTAACATCATATATAATTTACCAAACCACACCGTGGAACCCTACTATTGATTCAGGGGTTTTGAATTATTCTAAGCTATACGAGAATGGAGGTTTAGTGGCAGGGCCAGCTGCGGTGCCCGATTCTTTTAATGGCAGTTTTGCGAAAATTGATGAACGGCTTGCAGAGGGCAGAAGATATGACAACACCTAGACAAGCCTACAAGATTGACACTAACAATCCTGGATCAGATCTTGCAGGAGAAACCGCATTCTAGACCATGCTAAATAGGTAATTTGCTCTGATTCATAGAATTTAAAATCAAGTGCATTATTCCTCGGTTGAATAACTGTAATTGGTAAAGCTCTAATCTAGTGTATTATCTTAATATTCAATTGATTGGGAGTCTTGCACAACAAATTTGCAATAGAAATGAAATTGCACAGAATGAAATCCAGGAGCAGTGGAAAAACAAAGTACCTGTGTTTTTTTCCTCTTCTTGGGCTCTTTGAATCAGAATTCCTGCAACTAAAAACAATGCAACTTCTTTGTGCAAACCCAAATAGTGCAAATCCTTTAAAACCACAAACTAAATGTGACCAGTAAACACCATTTATGCAGCAGGGAGGGGCGGTCGCCATGACAAGATGTTCAACCACCTCCTCCATGAATAGCAAGCTATCTAATAAATTCAGAATAAATGCCAAACTGAGAAAAAAACACTTCATGTTTCGGACGGGCTCTTTCATAGGACGGGCTCTCCAGAAATCGCCCACGGCACTCCAGAATCGCCGGACAACTGCAGTTCTGACCAACTCAAGAGTCACAGCAAAGCCTATGAATAATGCTCAGCAAAGAGGTGGAAAACACGTGAACACTGAAACTTGCAGGCGAAATGGGAGGATAGAGCAAGGCAGCGACCGGAAACCTTCAACCATCAATGCTGTCACTTGCGGAGAAGCCCGGACTGGGTTCTAACCTTTACCTCCAAAAGATCCGGAAGGCCCGACTATCAGCACAGAAGTTTTATACAGAAACACGCGGAGGACCAGCGGATCACGAAAAAGACACGCGGGGATGGGCGTTAAGTGGCAGGTCCAACCATCAATGCTGTCACTTGCGGAGGAGCCCAGACTGGGTTCTAACCTTTACCTCCAAAACATCCGGAATAATTTCAAAACACGCGAAGGACCACCGGATCGCGAAGAGGACACGAGGAGGACCACCAGATTACGAAGAGGACACGCGGAGGAGCACGGTTGGTTGAATAGACAACGAAATAAACAGTGCTTTTCCGAAGAACTTCGAAGAAAAACGCCTTATGACGTAAAAATAATTAGTTTACTTGTACATCTTAGTATGAGGGTTTGTTCGGTCAAACCTAAGTCGAAATGGTTTATTTGTTAGAAAATGGTCCGACAATATTTTTTTTATCAAATTAGAAATGGTAGATACTTAACTCGAGGTATAAGAATATGTTTTTCCTTCCCTTCTAAAGTGCACATGGATTTTGTTAAAATATAAATTTGTTTTGATAATGTAGATAAGGGATTTTGTTAAAATATATATTGTTTCGATATGTAGGCCGTACGGTTGAGCTTGATAGTGATGGGCATGATAGAAAGACAAACAATATAAATTTATAGCCGAAATCATCTACAGAAAAAGAGCATGTGCCCCCATTGTCTCAACTTGTACATTGTGTAGAATCTGTGTAGTGCTTGACTTTTGCTTTATATGAACTATGGACACTCCCAGCCGAGATATTAACCCTTTCCAAAGAGGTGTCCACTACCCACCATTCTCACGTACACAACCGAATCAGTTCCAAAGTGATATGGTCCCATTTATAGTTATAAGCAAAAATAATTTATTTATGATAGTGCCTGGCCGGATGGCTCAACTTTAGTGGAAGACAGAAAATTTTCATATCATATACATTCCCTGTCAGATGGCTCAATTTTAGAGTAAGATAGAAAAATCTCAATTTTTTTATGTTTAGTTTTGGAGATCCTTTAGTAATAGAAACCATAACACTCAATTCGATATTACGGATCCGGTGGGTGGCTCAATTTTAATGGGGGATAGAAAAATCTCATATTTCTTAACATTAAAAAGTTATTTTAGATCTTTTACTGATAGAGATCGGCAATACTAAGACTGCTAAAGTTAAGGATGGGATGGATGCCTAACTCTTGGATAGTAACTGAATGTTACTAGTTCATAGCGTGTTTGATATAAATAATTGTTGAAATGGCAAACATACCAACGTGACACGTCTTATAAAGCACTATAATATTGTAGCACTAGCTCCGTATTTTGACTTGAGGGCCAGACAAAGGACAGACAACTCTATAAATAGAAGACGAAACCGGCCGGACTCATAATCCAGTTTCTCCTCTTCATTCATATCGTTAGCATTATCGCTGATCTTTGTCTTCTCTCACCCAGCACCCTTGAGTCATCAAGTTCCGGGAGGGACATATTAATTCATTACTTGTTGGGATTTTAAGGTGGAATCCAGCAAAATGAGCGTTTCAAATTACCCGTTGTCTTCTGGTAGGAAGTTATTAGCATCTATTCCAGCACCTTCTCCATCTGTAGCGGAGCACACTGAGCGGTCAACGAGTGGTTATGTGAACGAGGGCACTAGTCTAAACTCCGATCTAGCTGTCATTCTCGCAGTAATGATATGCGGTCTCATCTGTATGCTCGGCCTCAACTCGTTGTTCAGATGCGTCCTTTGCTTCAGAAGACGAATGGGGGCTGAGTCATCCGATGAGGTGGCTATCCGGCTGGCCAACACAGGATTGAAGAAGGCGGCCATGAAAGCACTGCCTATTGTTGAGTACAGATCTGCTTGTAAGCTGCCAGCGGGCTTGGCCACTGACTGCCCCATTTGCTTGGCCGAATTCGGGGAAGGAGAAAAGGTGCGGGTGTTGCCGAATTGTAATCATGGCTTCCACATGGAATGCATTGATAAATGGCTCAACTCTCATTCTTCGTGCCCTATGTGTAGACATTCCCTGAATCTCTTTAGCCAAAACAAGAAGCCCAGCGGCACTGTACCGATTTATGAGGCCGTGGAATCAAACAGCGCGATGCAGATAGTGATTCACACCGAAGTTTAAACTTTGGTGATTCCTGAGGCACGCACCGAAACGTTGGAGAGAAGTCCAGAAGAGGCAACGGAGGTTACGACTTCTTCACCGACTTTGCCTCCGTGTTCAGTGTTTGAAAATGAAAGGTCACGTATGAACAATGTGGGGTACTAGTTATTTATATGGGCCGATAATTTATTCAGATGAGATGAATTTGTATTGAAAGTTCATCGCGTGTATCTGATACACGGAATCTCAATTTCCCAATTTCTCTATAAAGAGGCGATGGGAAGAGCTGTAATTGCGACTGGCTGAAAGATATTGGTGTTCGTTGTTAGTTACAATATCTCATTATATCGGATCGATATTGTATACAATGTTGTTAATGGGAACGAGATTTTGAGAATGATCATTGTGAAAATCCTGCAGCTAAATTAGAGTGAAAATTTCCTTTATTGGATCATTTAGATGTAATTATCTATAATCTTTAACCAGTTTTAATTTTAAAATATTTCAATAAAAAATATCTAATATTTTTATTCAAAGATCTTCAAAGAAATGGATATCTTAGACAGATTTTATATTTTTTTTATTTTTAAATTTTTTTTATTAAGATATTTTGATTATTTTGAGGATGCTGAATCCATTTCTATTAACATAATTACACCCTAAGGCGTTTCAACAAGTGGGAGTTTACTCCCTGAATTTATTGTTTTTTTATTTTTTCAGCCATAGGATGTTTTCGTCCGATGATTGGGGTCATCTACGTCATTGATTTTCTGCCGACACTCTTAGGCGGTGATGCTGCCTCCATCTACCTCCTTCCAGCTACCTCTGGGCGACTTCAATTCGTATTCCTCGAAGTTGGACCCGTCTCCTTGAATGTTCGTCGCAGTTCCTTTCCGTTTACAGGAGCACAGGCACCACATTCTGCGGTACAGAGGTTTGGATTTCAATAGTGGAGCAGTAGCACAGCCCCACAGCAGCACATTTTACAGCGGAGAGGTAATCTTCCAACATTCTGATTGTACTTCCAACTTTTACACGCTAAATTGAAACTTCATGCTCCACGAAAAATCACCACAACAATCACCAAAACAAGAAAAATCTCGAATTTATTTCTGTTATTCTTGCACAACAATATTCAGTCCAATACCTGTAACCAATTACAGGTTGGCTCATCCACTATCATCGTCGTCACATGGATTACAATTACCCAAATCAACGTCAGTGATTTGAAGTCCAAAATCATAAACAACCCCTGATTTCCAGTCGAAGGGAAGCACAGAGTTTCTGGACCACAACCATTTTCCATCGTACCCGCTGGTGACCACAAATCGAAACTGGAGAGCACCCCCTGGTGGCTTCTGTATGTCCCAAACTGCGCCATGGTTGTGTGTCATGTAATGCCAACCAGAAGTGCCCACCTACTAACACATTACAATTTAGAAACTAATTATTACTACATCACATGAATTCAAGGTTCTCTTATAAATTCTCTAAATGCAGTTTCACAAATAAATGTCATCGATTAATTTACCTGAGCTACATCCACGATGACTATGTCTATCTGGCCTCCTTGGTATAGGAATTGCACAGCAAGATAGTATGGATACTCACTACTTTCGTCCACCTTTACCACCATATTCCGACCCTTGTACTCGCAAGGGACCCTGTCCACATTACTCCATCAACTTTCTTTCTTATGCTACAATTCCATCGTGATTCAAGTTTTATGCATAAATATTTAAGAAATTATACTACAAGTTCTATATATTTGCAGAAATTTTGTCCAACATACAAACTCTAGCTTGATACAGAATAAGATTCCAACAAAAATACCAAATAGTTAGTAGGAAATGCTATGTATACCTTTTATATTCGATATCTATAATCCCTCTCTTGAGAAGCTCAGGACCCTTATTTGCAATTGCTATCCTTGAGAACATGTTTTGGGATACTACAAAATCTGTTTGATTATTCTGTGTGAAGTCCGCCACCACTATTATTGCCCTAGACTTGCTACATAATTTGGGATCAGTGCATCTCATCTGCAAATCCAACCACCTTATAATACAAACATCATTTCCCTTTTCTTCAGCATGAAAACAGTAATTATTGAAACATGATGAGAAAACTGCAAATCACCTCACAGAAAGCGGGTATGGTTTTTGTGCCAGGCCGCATGCAGTAGGTATTCATGGTGTGCTACGGTCTGCAAAATGAATTGATGTAACTACACAAAATTGATGAGAAAACTACAAATCACCTCACAAAAAGCGGGTATGGTTTTTGTGCGAGGCCGCATGAAGTAGGTATTCATGGTGTGCTACGCTCTGCAAAATGAATTGATGTAACTACACAAAATTGATGAGAAAACTGCAAATCACCTCACAGAAAGCGGGTATGGTTTTTGTGCCAGGCCGCATGCAGTAGGATTAGCCACGCGATCCCGACAAACATTTCTCGTCTTGTGAATCTGGAGACGCTGGACGCCTACAACAACAATGCCCACTGCTGTAATTAAAGGCATTATTGCCTCCATGACCTGCACAACCAACATCTTCACCAGTTCACCAGGCCTCATGATGGGGCACCTTATAATGCATGGATTAGAACTATGGAACACTCTAGGACAAGTTCAAATTCTCTATGCGAATCTGGCAGGTGGGAAGAAGAAGTTCAATCAACGGAAGCAGCACCGACACAACCACCCAATCACCAGAGCGAAGCACTGCAATCTTATCCTCATCTTTAGAGCAAGATTATTGCTAATTAAGTGCCACATATGGGGAGCAACGAGAATTAGTAAATCAGGAGCGTATCTATGTAAGGTTAGTAATGTGGGTGGCGATATATGCTAAGCCAAATTGAGAGCCAAATATCACTGAAGAATGGGAATGAGATCAATATTAGAAGTGACAGTCTATAGATGAGATGAGTTAATCGGACAAGATGAAAAAACCTTCTTCTAATACTGGCATATCTACGTTGACCTTTTCCAAAGACTAAGCCAAAGATTCAATGGTTTCTCAAAAGATTCTTGCCAAGATCCGAGCACAGGGTAGGGCGGGGGACAGAGCAGCAGCAGGACAACAAGCAGCAGGGTCAGGCACAACAGAGTTTAGCCTCATCTCATGTGGTTAGTTCTTCCTCATCAAGTCTATGAGCATAGAATGGGTTGGAGATAGACCCCGCGCCGGTGAGGGCTAACCCATTTTGGAAGAGCATGCATTGGTCACCTGGTTGCATGCTTGCCCACACGTGGTGTGCATGCAGCCCAGGTTCACGTGGGCTCCCTTGGGCAGCTGGGCGGTGGCCTGCCTGTGTAGAAGGAGAATGGTAGGGAGACTGGGGGGAGGTAGGAGGTGTCCACGCGTGAAGGAGGTAGGGACGATGAAGGGATAGAAGAGGAGGACTGTGGGAGGAGTTTGCTGGTGGAAAGGGTGTGGAAAACAATAGCGGGAATGCCTTCATGAAATCGACCCATGTGGCCTTCAAAAAGACTCCGCTTAAGAAAAGATGGACAACCACTTGAGAGGCAGTGAGCAGGTTGCTTGTAGACACGTTTTTAAGCTTTATAGCTTAACTATAGCCAAAAACGTGGGTCAATTGATTCACGGAGATAGAAGTTTTAATGGGCAAGGTGTGGTCTATGAGACATTGCATTTGAGTGCTCTTCCTAACTACACCACTGGAGGGACTATTCACATTGTGGTCAATAATCAGGTTGCATTCACAACTGATCCTGAATCCAGAAGGTCTTCACAATACTGTACAGATGTTGCAAAAGCCTTGAATGCTCCAATTTTCCATGTGAATGGTGATGATGTGGAGGCTATGGTGCATGCATGTGAGCTTGCTGCTGAGTGGCGTCAGACATTCCACTATGATGTTGTTGTGGATATTGTTTGTTACCATAGGTTCGAACACAATGAGATCGACGAGCCATCTTTTACACATCCTAAAATGTATAAGGTATGTATTCCTTGACCTTTATAAAATGTATGGTAAGTGATGCTTATTGAGGTTAAAGTAGGATACATTAAAAACAGAATAATTGCAGTGTAAAATAACCTGTCTTTCAAATGTATTATAAGAGTTATTTGTCATTCTTTCAAGCATATTACATGAGTTATTTTTTGGACTTTCAAAGTGTTAGCGCTCATTTTTATATCCAAGCCATTTTTACTAGAATGCCAACCAATTGAAAAGAGCACACACAGACGGTCATCACAACTTTTGGTTTTGTACTTGAATAGTTTTAACTCATTTTTCTTTGAATGTAAACCGACAATGCAGGGAAAGCCTGGAAATATTGCAGATATAATAAACAATGAACATTATAAATCGGATAATTTTAGCCGGAAACAATAGTGAAATTCTTGGTTCCATCTACAATTGGATTCACTGAGATATTCTCTTCCATTAATGGAAACCCTATTCAAATGAGATAGTCACTTCCATTAATGCCAATTGCATTCAACACATCCTTCCATCTATCTTTATGCAAAAAATTACATAAATTTCTCAACCCTTTTAAACAGTGAAATTAATCCAACTTCATCATTAAAATATCACCCATAAATGTTTATTATCTATGACATCTTATTGTTTAGAATTACCCTTAGCTTATTATTATCTAATATGTATCCATATTTTTTTGGAATCATCTCCAACCAAAACACATATATACCTAATAATTAAACCCCTCCCAATAAACATGAGCTCCTGCATTAGATCCTCTTGGTATGAAAGCTTTAAACGTCTTGATTCAATCTTAAACACAAAACATATTCTTCTGATGAAATCCTGCAAAAAATCTTTAATTCAGTCTCAGTTACTCATGTAGAATTAATTATGCATAGGTTCTACTATTTCATTAGGTTCCATTTCCTTGATCCTCACCATGATGGTAGTGCTGTCACCTTCATCTCCATAATTCTTTCAAAACTATCTTGAATGGCTTTTTATGCAAACCCTTAAGTTTTAACCCAACTTGGTAGCTATCATGTTGCTTCAGTGAAAGAGAATGTAGATATGGAGCTAAGTTATTCTATAAGCGAATGCCTTCAGACCTATGTTGCGTGGAAGTGCCCCCCCCCTTCGAGCTCGCTCAAAACTGTCTTGAATGGCTTTTTATGCAAACCCTTAAGTTTTAACCCAACTTGGTAGCTATCCTCTTGCTTCAATAAAAGAGAATGCAGATATGGAGCTAAGTTATTCTGTAAGCGAATGCCTTCAGACCTATGTTGCATGGAAGCGACCCCCCTCCCCCTTTGGCCCCACTCTCAAAACTATCTTCTGAAGGAAACGTCCAGGAAGCGCTTCCTAAACGCTCCACTTGGGAGTGTTTTCAAGCAGCTTGTTTCCTTGCAAAAAAAAACATTTCAGGAAGCTTGCTTCCTTGCAAAAAAAATGCTTCCTCCTTTTTTTTCAAATCTTCTTAAAAAAAAACCAAAAGGTAAGCGATGGGTGGGGGGTAACTAATCCTAGGTCCATACTAATGCTATATAAAGGAGGAAAAACCTACTCTAATAGCAAGAAACCTAACCTTAGTAATCATCAGTAGCATTAAATGGTAATATTAAATTCTTAAAGTAAAAGTTGACATTCTCCTCATCTTTCAGTTTCTATCCTTTTATGGCTTAACTATGGGCTTATGGCTTTATGGCTATACCTTGCTTAGCTTACAACACATCGTTCTTTTATTGCACCCCTAGGTACAATTGCTAGTTAAATACTAATTCTTCGACTTATTTGATGTTCTCTCAGCTTTGTGTGCTAGACAAGCGTTCTATTTGCCCGGCATTTTGTTTGAGTGTTAGATTTGCGACGGTGCTTGAAGTATACTATGCACCATTGGTATTAGACATGCACTTGTTCTTGGGCGTCGGTTTTCTCAGCTCTTGTTTAAGGATTTTGGTCATGGCTTTAATCATCGACTTCCTTTACTGTGTACTTAGAACATATATGGATTGTTTGTGGATTTATGGGTTTGTTCATAGTGTTTCTTTTTGTCGTGGGTTTAATCCTTTTGTCCATAGTGCTCGCACTCTGTCTTACTTGGGGGAGAAGTGATGCAATGGATTTTGGGTGGGCGATGAATGGCGTGGTATGGGGGAGTTATGAGTGCTACTATTTCTGCTCATATGATGGTAGGGTTCTTCAGGTTGAGGGTTTTTCTAACAGTATTTGGAAGATGGGATTGAATGTTATTTTGGCTTGGAGCATTGTTATCAGTGCTTGTTTGTTGTGACATTGTTTGTGTGTGGGCGTGGTGTGGTGTTGGTGTTTGATGTTTGTTTTGTTGGAGCAAGTAAGAAAACAATAAAAGTAGAAAGAGAAATTCCTAGAAAATATGGTGGTGACTATAAACACTAGTTAGCACTTGAGCACATGATCCATCATGATAATAAACCAACCAACAAGGCCCTATCTATAAATAGGTTTGAGTAGGGATTGAAATTAACAACCACTGGGCCAAATGTTCACAAAAGATGGATAAAAATAATCCAAGTAGTTATAAGCCAACAAGATGAGGGTACAATAGACCATACCAAATGAGGATACATTATACCATACGTTCCAACACCCCCCCAGATTGAGGGATAACCAATAGCAATAGTAGTTAAAGCTTGGTCGATGAACACATTTTTCGATGATGTTCAGTGGTCGAATGCCTTGTTTCATATACCGACATAACAACTAAAGATTTCAATGTCTCTTACTGGCTACTCAAATCTAACTAGGTTCTTTATAGAGATAAATTGTGCTTAGTGTTCAATAAATAACCATTCAAGAAATAAAAATACTTATCCATGTTTGACAAATAAAATTTATCATAACTCCTATTCAACATATTTAACAATAATAGGAGAACTTTTAATAATAAGTAACCATATTAGAGGAAATTTGGGGTCTAAAATGGGCCTCCTAAGGAAAAAAAAAAAAAGCCACATCACACTACAAATATGCCATGTCAGATTAAATCTAATGAAAATCTAATGAAAGTCAACATAAATCGTCTCATTAATGGTAGTTGACAACTATATTGAGTTAATGTAGAGTTAAGAGATATTGATTAAAAATATTAATGAAATATTTAGATTCTTGTGCACACATAATAAATGATAGGAAACTTTTGAATTTTATATTATTATTTTTTTAAATGAATATGCCATTACTTTTTATATATTTAATAAATGTAAAACTCAAATATATTCATTTATAATGAAAAATATAATTATAATAGTATTAAAAAAATAAAAAATCACTATTATTTTTTAATATAAATTTTATATTAATTCATATAAAAAATATTACATCACATAAAATAAAAAACAATAAACTATGTATATTCATATTATTTTTTATATTAATATAAAAAGAAGTTGTGTTTTGATGGGTAGGTAGGAAAGAGAGAAAAAAAGTAAAATCAAATTTTATTATAATTTTAGTAACATTAAAAATAGTTTTTATTTTTTATTTTGTTAGTATTTAAATGTTTTATTTATTTTTGGATATAATAATTAAATACATTTATTTTTTAAATATTATTAAATAATATTAAAAATACTAAATATCTTTTATTTAGTATTTCAAGATAAGTCTTTAAAATTAAATATTATTTAGTTTTCTTTTTAAAAAATTGATTAATAAATGTTTTTAGTATTTCAAAATGCTTCCACTACAATTTTAATTAATGCGAAGGTTATGTTTTAGAGGAGATGGAAGTAGTGATCAAATAAAATATTCTATATTTATTAGTTAAAGTTTATTTATCTTATTTCGAGGTGATCTTTTCAACAACTTAACCAAGGTGAGGTTGATATGGAGTTAGCTATTGTCAAATAAAAATATGACACATAAGCATTATGTGTCCAACTCAACCATAATGGTTGACCAAAGATATTGAAATTCTATTGGTTTAAAAATTCAACTCAATCCAGCTCATCCATGGCACAGTTTTTTATAAGGCCCATTTTAGACCCCAAATTTCCTCTAATAAGTTTGACAGAGCTCCTATTCGACACATTTAATAAATGTAGAAAAACTTATAAATGTATATGTTTCCATAATAAAGAAGGGGTTCTTAGTAATAAGTCATATATGTAGGGACGACAGGGGGGAGGGGTTCTCATTACCCCTGAAGGAAATAAGGAAACGACTTACTCTTGGGGCCTTGGTCATGAATCAAATAACGTTGTCAAAGCATTAGCCCTCTGGCAAGGCCTTTATCAAGCCAGAAATCAAGGTATCGATGAAATCACGGTAGTTGGAGACTCAAGGCTTATCATCCAAGCTCTCTCGATCAACGACCTCCCTTCTCAGTTGAAGATCCAACATTTGATTAGGAAAATTCAAAGTATAGCCATCTCTTTCCGGAAAATCGATTATTTCCATGTCTTAAGGAAGGTCAATTCCAAAGTAGACCAGGTTGCGAATTTCGCTTCTAGTCTCGACAAAGGTTCGTTGGTAATTTCTCTTCTCCTCTTCCAGGAATTTGACTTTGAGATAATTGTTAAACCAGGCCGACCGAACTTGGGACTAGACCACCTATCAAGAATTGAAAGAGGAGAAGAACCTACTAGTCTGGAAGATAATATTCCTGATGCGCAACTATTTGCGATAACCGTCTTTGATGATCAATATAAATATATCATACAATTCCTGACTACGGGTTTTGCGCCAGTTGAATTTACAATGGCACGGAAGAAACAGTTAGTAACGCGAGCTGCAGATTTCAAATTGATTGCTGGCCACTTATATAAATTGGGCCCTCACGAGATACTTCGACGTTGTGTTTTGGAACATGAGCAACCTATGATTTTAAGTGAAGCACATGCTGGTGTCGCGGGAGGAAACTATGCCGGAAAAGCGACTGTGTGCAAGATACTGTAGGCAGGGCTATGGTGACCTACTATGCATGTAGATGCTCGAGATTATTGTCACAATTGTGATGTATGTCAAAGAACGATAAAGCCATCCCGAAGAGATGAAATGCCATTAGTACCATAAATAACCTTACAGGCATTTGATAAATGGGTTGTTGACTTTGTGGGACCTATTAGTCCAGCAGGGAAGCGCAGCGGAGCAAGGTACTACGATAGACTACCTAACTAGAAGTGCAGAAGTTGCGGTAGAAAAATGATTGTACTGCTGTGACAACGATGGAGTTCTTATCTAAAAATGTTGTAACACGGTCCAGGTGCCCAAAGATATTGATTGGCGATCAAGGTATGCATTTTGTTAATCAATTGATTGAAGAATTAATTGATGAATTTTAGATACATTATAGAAGAACAACTCTATATCACCCACAAGAAAATCGAGTTGTCGGAGGATTCAACAAGATTCTGGAAAATACGCTAACAAGAGTTTGCAATGCGAGAAGGAACGGATGGGATCAGAAGATATCTGCAGTATTATGGGCATATCGAACAACCTGTAAAAATTTAACACGTCAGAGACCATTCAAGCTAGGGTATGGACAAGAAGTTGTCATGCCTATGGAGTATATTGTACCAAGTTTAACAATAGCAGCGCTCACATAAATGACATATGTGGATGTTGTAGAAGAAAGATTGCTTCATTTAATCCATTTGGAAGAAAAACACTTCATTGCAGGATTTCACCAGAACGTATAAAAGCAAAGGCAGAAGGTATGTCATGATAGACACATTAAGAACAAGCAATTTTTCAGTTGGAGGCCTTGTTCTTATGTATGACAACAAATTTTTCAAGCACCCAGGTAAGTTGAAGACACATTAGTTAGGACCATATGTGGTTAAGGAAATCATTGATGGAGGAGCTAAAAATTTGATGGCATTGAAGTCAGAGGGCTCATCAATGGAAGCCGGTTGAAGCCTTATTTTGATAACTGTGATTAGATCGCATAGTTTAAAAAAAAATTATGGTGATGAGGAAGGATAATGAGGAAGGATGATGCATGTCGCAAGGAGCGCGAAGAGGAAATTGTGAAACTAAAAACAATGTGGCGTTGGCACAACTATTTAACAAACCTGTTGATGTGACAATTGTCAATTATTAGATCCATAGACACCAAGAGAATTCGATGGTCACTTCCGCCATAAGTATCATGACGTCATAGTAAAAAGGGGCGACATAGTTGGCACCTCAACATAAGAAATTTGAGTTGTGACCCACGTGATGGATCGTGTTGTCATTATGCTACTCGATGATGGTGTGTGTGAAGATTTGAAAGACTGACCGCTAGAACGAACCCTCTACTATTGGATGATTGCCAATTACTGCCCATATAATGCCAAAACGATTTTTGTTTGCAAGACACCGGGTTAAAGAATACTTGTGGAGAAGTATGGTTAGTAAGAATTTTAGTGCTAGTGGCCCTAGGGGCCCTAAGATGGGAGTTGTAACACCAGTTAAGAGTGAGGGAAATGTTGTTGGATATGTTTCATCGCAGGCCAGGAGACGCTTGCAGAATAAGCCAGTTCTAGGCCTCCCCGCAAAAACGTTTCAAACCATCTTAGTAAGGATGATAATGAGGAAACCTTTTGATACCCACAAGAGAAACACTGTCTTCAAAGAACTGAGAACGAAAGTAGAAGTAGTGGCCAGAATTCCAAGACTAGAGGACATCCCACCGAATCCTCCGGGTGCGACTATGGAATTAGTTGCCACATTGCATAGTATCCATTGCTAGAACCTTTCGGTCTGAACAAACGTTCGGAGAACGACAAAAAGAAATAAATGCCACTGTCATCACCATCATCACTATAAGACACTGAAAACACAAGAGGTGATGGCACTTTTAAGAAAAATTTGAACTGGAACAATCCAATGAATGGAGGAAAGATGTTGATAGGATGATAGACTTCACCAGTAGTGAAGCAAAGAAAAACACTGACCAAATACTAGATTGGGAAACTGCTGTGATATTGCTTACTCATTCAAGGATAATGCTGAGGAAGATTCGGAAGGAAAAGCTTAGGATGAGCTCGAGTTGAAGAAAGAAAATCAACGACACCGATAAGTCTCCTATATTGTATGTCCTACTTTAAACAGTAACTACATCCAATAATCATGAAGAAGGAAAGTAGATACAGAAGTTATAAAAACTACAGTAAGTAACAAACACAGAAGGAACATACATCGAACTTGTACATCAGAAGGTGTGTGAGGTAGCAGCATTAGTAGAAAAAGTCATGCGGAAACATGTCAATTTTGAACTGGTGGAGAAAATGCGAAAGAAAGAGGAAGAAGTGCGCATAGAGGCAGAGAGTGGTGAAAATTGTGGGAGATTTTCAGAACAAAATCAACACAAGTCACAACATGGAGCAATAGCTTCGCGTGGCTTGAGAAAAGCCACAAGTGAGTATTCAGGGCATGTTGGGCCTAGGGATAGTAAGGTAGAATTCATGCATAATTCTGCCTAACTATGGAAAAGGCCTAAAGGAGAAGAGGAAGGAGCTACGACTAAGGAAGTAGCATAAATGAGCAGAGGAAGAATGTCGCGACAGAGGAAGCAAAAGAGAAGAAGAAGAAGAGGAGGATGTGCCGGAAGAAGAAGTTGCACTAGATAAGTAAGCCATGACAGAAGGATGAAGCGCGATCCGGGACTGTACAACAGAATATTAGAAGCATAAGGCGTGCAAATAACATAACGGCTAGAAAACGATAGTAAGGAACACTGTTGAGAAAGTGGCAAGCCTTAACAATCGTGGGTACAAGCTCGACTAGAGCCTGTGGAAACCGCATGCGTGAAGGCATATTTGTAAGGCAGGTTGATAGTGCCTTCTGTTCTGTGTTGCTAGAATAGGAAAGACGGCATGTTGACTAGGTATATTAAGTCGATTGAGATAGCGATAGAAAAGAAGTCTGTATAGAGTTGGTATTGAGTCTATCAAGTACATGTGGGATGTTTATTGAATCTGTAATAGGGCTATAAAGGAAGGAACCCAAGCTGTATGCAGTTTAGAAATTTATGGATTAGACTCTCAAGCTAGACTCAGTAGACATTATTTCGATAGTCCGTTTGGTATACTCTCGTTGGATGAAAGCGTGAGTTCTTGGTTAATGGATCTGTATCGTTGAGTGCATGAGAGAAAAGGATCTGTAGCTGAGTGCATAGACGAGTAGGAAAGGTTGAGTCGATCCAGGTTGTGTGCGGATCACTAGTAGAAGTAGAGTAGACAGAGAAAAGAGAGAAGATCAGAGAGCATGAGATGGAGAAAGAGTCTGTAAAGTTAGAGAAGAATATCTTGAGCAGAGTCTGCAGCTTATCTATTTCCACATTCCAGACGAAGAGCACCTCGTGGTTTTCATCGTGATGGGTTTCCACGTTATATTTTGGGTATATGTGTGAATGTTAAAAGTAGCTTAGATGTATGTGTGATTATTGCAGTGAATGAATGACTGTAGTTTTGTTTACAAATGAATAGATGTATGATGGTCACATTGTATCATTGGATATGAGTATGTTGCATGTTTGTTATTTATTTACTAAAGTTGCATAAAGAGAGGTCAGTTCGCAGCTTAGTTGTTGAAGCACAAAAAATACAAATAATCCACCCCCGCACTTCGTTGAAAGCCTTGGCGCAGAGCCAAGATAATAAATCACCCTCCCACCCAACTGCAGAAACGTGGTTCTCGAAGTTTCACATCAAGTTAGATATTCCATTTAACGTAGGGACTTGTAGGAAAGACCATTAACTTTAAAGTCTTTAGATGCATAATTTTATTTTAAAAATTTACATGTTTAATGCATAACAATTATTTAATAGGACTCTCTACACTAGTTTTTAGAATGTGACTATCTACAGAGCCGAAAGCAATGGCAAATATTGCATGACCTTTTGATAGCAAAGGTTGAGTTTGCACTCGTGTAAATTTAATATCAATAACTTGAAATTATATTTTAATCTTACTTGCATTACGTATATGGTTAAATCTCACCATATATTTTTCTCCATGATGTCATCCTGTCCGCTTATTAGGACGAGATTCATGCCAAATCCAAATCAACCCCGTGAGCGTGCACTTGCAATCGTTATGGTGAAGAATGCAAGCCTCTAGGTTAAGGTTTTAATTCTTTACAAAGAAAATTTCATGCCAATCAATGGATTGGAGAATTTTTTTTTAATCGGATATTTTGATCTCTTTCCAAGAGACAGTTTCATATATAACATTTTTTATTCGAGGGACAAGTTCTTGATTGTGCTATTGTGCTTTAGATAATATATTTATCTAAACAAATAAATATATTATAATCAACCAGATCGATTCTATCGACGTCTACATTTTATGCTATGTATAGCTACAAATATTATCGAAGAACAAATTATAGAGATTAAAAGAATAATTAGTTTACAAAAGTAATAGCCTTCGTCAAAGTATTAAAAACAGTTTTAACAGAATTTGCTATTCACAACATAAAATTCATTATAATTCAAACTATCCAAAAAGGAATAGTCTCCAAACTGGAAGATTGTCCAATTTCTTCATTAGCACTCCCTGTTCTGGACAGTATGCTTCAAGCACCTATATAAACATCATAACAGTACCAATCGAAAGTCACTAAAGTTTGATAGGTTTTTGTGTAATGAGACAAAGTGGTTCCAAACCTCTCGCAATTGGATGGATAAGTATCATGTCTTTCCGGACATAACGTAATTATGTTTGACAGAACGTAATTCTTCGTTATAAGATTTGATAGTTATTAGATTTGATCGTCCTGGTGGACGGAGATTGGAGATTGATGGATCATGTGGTAGGCAGGTTTTGATCAACGGTCTTTATGAATTTGAAGGTTTCTGTCTGGTTTTTGGCATTTATTAGGGGGTGTACATGTTATAGTCCGTGGTAGGGAGCAGCTAGAATATGGACGATTTGGCAGATATTTTTTGAGTTTGAATTTGGGCGCTCTGAACACTTGTCATATGACGTTGGTCTCTATGCTTGAGGGCTGATATTACATTTCCTATGTGACTGCCAGGTGGTTAAGGATTTAATCTTCATTCGTTGTGACGTTGGGATTCGTTTTGGATCCTTTATTGCTATTTTATTTTGACGGTGATTTGTGTTATGTCCCTTCGGGCATTAAATATTGAGGTGCGTACTCCTCCAAAGGGTAGACGAGTAATTACTCGGTCTCGGGGGTTGAGATCAAAACCTATTGTCTCTTGTTTGACATCTAGTCTTCCTATGAGTGATGCGGTGGGGGCTTTGGCGAATTCACCGGTTATCAGTTCTATGCCTACTCCGAATCCATGCTTATCGATGGTGCAGATGGTGGAGGCACCGTATATTGGCTGTGACAAGGTGGTGAAAGACTCGGTTTCTGATAGTCCAGGGAAGCTTTCGATTTATTTTTGTGGGGCGGTTTCGGTTAATTCGAACCAGAAGATGGCTCGATCTCCAGTAATTGGGAGAGGGATTTTTAACAGGTCTCAGGTGGAAACACCATATGATCATAGCCGTTCTTCTTTGAAGTTTGTGAGTTTTCCTGTGGGGGCTTTGGCATTTTCACTAGAGTTTCGTGATGCAACGGGGCTGAATCTATGTGCTGAATTGGTGGATGATTCTATGCGTAGTGTTCTGGGGCTGAAGGATTTTAATGGAGACTATTATAAAAGCTATACTTCTCAGAAGGTTGGTACTGCTTCGGGGCGTTCATGCTAGGTATTTAATAATGCTCTATCTACTGATATTAATGTGCCAATTTCTATTGGGAGGGAGGAATTTGCTGAAGACATTCTTGTGACTTCTTCGAATGTGAATGCACATTTGGGGGAGGATTACCCTTTGGGCTTGGATTCTGGTTTAGGGTTTGTGTGTGTCACCCCTGATTTGGCGGTTAGGGGTCTGGATGATTCTATGCGTAGTGTTTTGGGGCCGAAGGATTTTAATGGTGACTGTTCTGGAAGTATTTATTCTCAGAAGGTTGATGCTGTATCGGGGTGTTCACACCGGGTATTTAATTCCGTTCTGTCCACTAAAGAGAATGTGCTGATTTCTGTTGGGAGGGAGGAAATTGTTGAAGAAATTCATGTGTCTTCTTCGAAGACGAATGCACATTTGGGGGTGGAATGCCCTTTGGGTTTGGATTCTGGGTTAGGGTTTGTGTGTGTATCCCCGGATTTTACATTTGGGGGTCTGGATATTAGTCTCAATCAGGGTTGTACATCTGAGGATAAGGGTACGTCCAAGAAGTCATCAGATGGAGCCTCTTGTTCTTGTTTGCATATGGATGCTCCTGTTCCATCTTCGTCGGTTGTCATGGATATACCTGGTGGGCCGCATGTTTATAAGAGAAATAAAAAACCAGTTCGAAAGGTGGATATTCCCCTATTGGTGGTCGGAGAGGATATCGCACTAAATGAAATAGTGCTTACAAATACACTTACTTTGGTAGGCAGATTCAGAGGACATAGAGTCTCTCCGGAAGGTGTGAAAATTTGGGTTCATAGCACATGGACAAATATCACATGTCCTGACATTATTCTTCTACCAAAAGGCCGGTTGGCATTTAAATTCAACAAAGAGGTAGATGCAGATCGAATTTTGTCAGGGATATGGAAGTGGAACCATTCGGAGTTGATGCTTAAATGTTGGACTCCTCTTTTTGATCAAAGGCATGAGAGGTATGATACGATGCCTATCTGGGTCAAATTACCCAATTTACCTTTTCAGTTATGGCCTTTGCCTTTTTTCAAACTTATTGGTAATACCCTAGGATCCTTTATAGAAGCTGATCTTTGCTATTTAGTTTCTGGGGTTTGCTGTCTAGGTTGGGTTTTGGTTTCTTTGGACTTACAGAATGGGTTAGCCTCTGATATTGATATAAAAATTGGGGATACTATTTTCAATCAATCTCTGGATTACATAGGTATACCTTTCAAATGCAATAGATGTCATAGTCATGGCCACTTGGCCTCGCAATGTCAGTTATCCTTGGGAAAAAATTATTTGCATGAGGGGATTAAACCTAATCTTGTATGGAGGGTAAAACATCCGGGGTCTTCTGTTGTTTCTGATAAGGGGAGGGATACTAACCTGATTTATAGGGAAGAGGGGTTGGAATGCTCTGATGAGGGGGTTGTCAACCTATCAACTCTTAAACCTTTTGTTTTACCCTATCAAGGTGTGGTAGATGGTATATCTGATGAGGTTCTTGTAAAAGGACACCCTATAAAAAACCTAGGAAACATCTCCCCCAAAACACATGTTAGTGATTCGAGATATTAGCTTAGATCTTGTACTAATCTGTATGGGAATGTTCCAGTTTCTTCTGGGATTGGAGGGGGATGGGATGCTTTGGGTATGAGAACTGAAGGTCTTTCTTTGAAGGAGAATGAACAGTATCATACAAATGGGACACTTAGAGCAGTGATGTCCCCGGTATTGGTTACATTATGATTTTGATGACCTTGAATTCTCGAGGTTTGGCTAGTAAACCAAAAAAACTAGCGGTCTGCAGACTTGTTGAAGATAAACATGTAGATGTTTTCTTTCTACAAGAGTCTATGGGTAATGGACAGTTGTTTGTGGTAGAAATGGAATCTATGTTGAAGGGATGGACTTTTTTTATCCTTGGATGCACGTGGTAAATCTAGAGGACTTCTCTTAAGTTGGAGATCTAGATTTTTCCACCTTCTGAATGCCTGGGGTGTGGATTCGGGACTTTGTGCATCATTGTTCTCTTTTGAACTTAATTTGGATATTTGTGTGGTCAATATCTATGGCCCTTACATTGACAGAGAAGGGTATTGGAGAAATCTTTTTGATTTAATTTGTCACAAAGGTGAGAAATTAATCCTAGGAGGGGATTTGAATTTCTCAATGGGATTTTCTGAGATCTGGGGTAATAGAGCTAGAGTGGATCCTCTTTCTGATTTTTTTACAAAATCTCTCGAAAACTATGATCTTGTGGATGTTGTTCCTTCAGTCATGCTCCCCACTTGGAATAATAGAAGAGTTGGGGCAGATATAATTAGTAAAAGACTGGATAGGTTTTTGTTATCTGCAAATTTACTTGATTTTGATTACTTTTTTAGACAGTGGTTGGGAAGTGGAGGTGAATCTGATCACCATCCAGTATTTCTTTAGATTTTGAGCAGGGGGATACAATTGAAAAGTCCTTTCAAATTCAACCCTCATTGGCTTGAAAATGAGGATTTGGTTAAATCTTTGAAAGATTCCTGGGTGGTTTATTCTGATAATATTCATGAATCCCTTGCTTCTCATTTTGCTTCAAATCTTAAGAAAATTAAGGAGGTTTCTGTTGCTTGGTCTGTTAAAAAAAAGGAGATGGAGTACAAAGACTTAGTGGTAATTGAGCTTATGTTGTCTAATTTTTCTCATCGGTATGGTTTTGGTTTCCTGACTGAAGAGGATAAGGTAGCATTGATTGAATTGGAATCTCGTAAGATTAAAATCCTATTGGAGAGAGAACATGAAGCCAGACAACAGAGTAGGGCCACTTGGCTACTGTGTGGTGATGACAATACACCATTTTTCCATAAATTTGCAAATCAGAGAAAGAATTCAAACTCAATATGGAAGATAAAAGTTGATAGGGGAAAGGAGGTGGAAGGTTTTGAAGATATTGTTGGGGCTGCTATTAATCATTTTGAGTCACTTTTTCAAGCTGATTCTAATCTTAACCTTACTGAACTTTTGAAAGTTTCTGCTAATTTTCCTTCTTCCATTACAGCCGAGGAGAGTTTTGATCTTATGAAACCTATTACATTGGAGGAGATTCTTTCTATACTTAATCTGAGCAAAAATGATAAGAGTCCTGGTCCGGATGGGATCCCTGTAGAGGTGTATAGGTCTCTTTATGAGGTGATGGGATCAGATTTGTTAAGGGTTATTGAGGATTCCAGGAAAAGTAGTAAAATCCCTGCAGTATTTAACACAACCTTTATAGTCCTGATTCCAAAATCTACTAATCCTAGCACTTTTGATGGTTACAGACCTATTTCATTATGTAATTTTAGCTACAAGATCATTGGTAAGATTTTATCTACTAGGATAAAGAAAGCCCTAGGAAGATATATTTCTTTTGAGCAGTTTGGTTTTTTTCCTGGTAGACAAATTCATGATGGTGTGGGTGCTGTTCAGGAAGGCTTACATTCTATCCATAGTAGGGGTTTAAAGTCCGTGGTTCTGAAAATCGATCTATCTAAATCCTATGATAGGGTTAGTTGGATTTACCTGTGGGTTATATTAACCAAAATGGGTTTTGGGGTACCTTTCATTACATGCGTTATGAGCAGTTTAACTTCTGTTTCATTTTCTGTTCTGATTAATGGTGTGGCTTCAAGTTTTTTTAGATCTGTTAGAGGATTAGACAGGGGTGCCCTCTTGCACCTTTGCTATTTCTTGTTGTTGCTGAAGGTTTGAGTAGGGCTCTATTATCTGCTAAATCCATTGGTATTTTCAAGGGCATCTCTTTTGGTAATAATATATCATTGACACATGTTCTTTTTGTTGATGACATTGTAATGATCACTGATGGATCAGCTCAGTCTTTGTCCATTTTATATGAGATTTTGATGGACTTTACAAGATCCACAAGAATGATGATCAATGAGGATAAATCATCATTCTATTACTCTAGGCTTGATGAAGCTGAGTTAATCTCATTACAAAATATTTTCTCATATTCTGTTTTAGAAATTAACAGTGGTATGAAATACCTTGGCTTTTATTTAAAACCATGCAGATATTTGCTGAAAGACTAGGATTGGCTTATTGCAAAGGCTGAAAAATGCATAAAGCTTTGGAGCCATAGATGGTTGTCTAGGGGAGGCAAGCTTGTTCTGATAAAGTCTGTTCTTGAAGCTTTTCCTGTTTTCTAGATGCACTTCTAGATTCCTACTGGGATTATTGAGAAGATAAGAAAACTTTGCTTTAAATTTTTATAGTCTGGTGGTGATGGATCCTCTTCTGGGATGCCATGTACTTCATGGAAGGTTTTGGCAAGTCCAAAATCTATGGGAGGATGGGGTTTGAAAGTACCTGCTTTATTTTCCAAAGCACTTGCAGCCAAAAGTGTTTGGAACATCATCCATGGATCTGGTTTGTGGCTGCAAATTGTTTTTTAGAAATATATTAGGCATCTCACCTTGCTGGATTGGATTAGAGTAAGTGATAAGAACAAATCAGGTATATCTTTTCATCTTATTGGTGATTTTCTGGTTTGGAAGATTGGGAATGGAGCTAATGTTTGTATTGGTATGGATCCTTGGGTAGGTTGTAAATGGCGCCATTCTTTACCTTCCCACTTGACTAATATACTGCACTCTACAGGTTATTACTTTTTAAAAGATGTTGGGACTTTGCCTGTCACAAACCTTATGGAACAGGGTTGGTTAAGCTCTAATGATTTAGGTCTTATTGAGAATCAAGATATTATTACTTGGAATGGTTAAATAGCCATTCTAAAAGCCAGCCTTATAAGATTTAGAAATGAGGAAGATGTTCTTGTCTGGAATTAGGCTAAATCAGGTTTTTACTCTCCCAAATGTGGATACATGCATCTGATATAGGAACAACATGACAGGGAAACTGAATGGTGGTGGAACATGTTCTAGCATATGAAGAGTCCACTTAAATCAAAGCTTTTTTGTTGGGCTCTTTTCTCAGGTAATGCCCTTACTTGGGATACACTCATTAGCAGGGGATGGGAAGGACCTGATCGCTGCCATCTATGTAAGTGTGATGTTGAAACAAATTTACATCTAGGGGTTGAATGCCCTTATACCAAATCTGTTTGGAAGGAGATTGAAGCTAAGGTAAATATTCAAAATTTTTGGGTTGGGGACACAGTTCTCACCTGTTTAAAGAATTGGGTTTTCAACACTAAGGTACAACCTATAAGATCTTTGCCTATCATATTTTTTTGGTTTATTTGGAAATCTAGAAACAGTAGTTGTTTTGATAACCTCGACACTTCCCCTGCGCAGGTTTCAGCATTTAGTTTGGGTTTTCTTTCTTCTTATCCTATGGATACTGCTACTTTCAAGGTTAGAATCATTACTGAGGAAGTTATTGATAAATCAAAACCTTGGGGTTTTTTTGATGGATCTGCCTTTGGTAGCCCTCAGGTATGTGGAGCTGGGGAGATACTTTTCATCAAATATGATCATTATTTTACTTTTAAAGATGGGTTGGGGGAAGGGTCAAACAATTTCACAGAGTTATATGCTTTGAAACTACTTATAACTCTGGCTTTGGATAAGCAGGTTTTGAGAATTCAGGTGTATGGTGATTCCTTGCTTGTTATTAATTGGATATTGGGTAAATACAGAAGTCATAATATGCATCTTGCACAGCTACTGTGTGAGGTCATCAGACTTAATGATTTTTTTGAGCAGGCTGACTATCAACATATTTATAGGGAAAGGAATACACTCGCTGATAAGCTTGCTAATGATGGTGGAAAATATCAGATTGGGCATTGGGTTATCAGTGAGTATCATGGGTTTGGAAGACATGATACTTTTCAGGTATTCTAAGCATTTTTCTTTGGGGAATATAGGGTCTTTGAAGATGATACATAGTCCTTGATCCCAGATGATGACTTTTGGAAACTATTGTTTTTATCTATTTTTACATATTAGGTTGTTTATATAGCTGGATATATTGACTTTCGGTTGGTATTGTTATGATGTTTATATAGGTGCTTGAAGCATACTGTCCAGAACAGGCAGTGCTAATGAAGAAATTGGACAATCTTCCAGTTTGGACACTATTCCTTTTTGGATAGTTTGAATTATGATGAAGTTTATGTTGTGAATAGCAAATGCTATTAAAACTGTTTTTAATACTTTGACGAAGGCTATTACTTTTGTAATAAGGCTTTATTTTTATTTTTGAAGTTATGACATTTGATGGGTATATACTCAGGAATTAATGATATTTTGACAGTTAATTGATGCTGGTTTTTAATACCACTATCTTTGCTACTGTAATAGCTTTTTTGAGCTGAACATATGGATTAAATGATCACTTATCAAAATATTGATAGTGGATCATCCTCACAATGTATTTTGTATATATATATATATATATAATATGAATTTTTTCTTTGGAAAAAAAAAACATCTTGGTATGAGGGTCTGTCGAGTCGAACCTAACTCGAAATGGTTTCTTTATCAGAAAATGGTCGGACAATATTTAATTTTAATTAATTTATGGCTTAACTATTGGCATTCTCCTCGTCTTTCAGTTTCTATCCTTTTATGGCTTAACTATGGGCTTATGGCTTTATGGCTATACCTTGCTTAGCTTACAACACAACGTTCTTTTATTGCACCCCTAGGTACAATTGCTAGTTAAATACTAATTCTTCGACTTATTTGATGTTCTCTCAGCTTTGTGTGCTAGAAAAGCGTTCTATTTGCCCGGCATTTTGTTTGAGTGTTAGATTTGCGACGGTGCTTGAAGTCTGCTATGCACCGTTGGTATTAGACATGCACTTGTTCTTGGGCATCAGTTTTCTCAACTCTTGTTTAAGGATTTTGGTCATGGCTTTAATCATCGACTTCCTTTACTGTGTACTTAGAACATATATGGATTGTTTGTGGATTTATGGGTCTGTTCATAGTGTTTCTTTTTGTCGTGGGTTTAATCCTTTTGTCCATAGTGCTCGCACTATGTCTTACTTGGGGGAGAAGTGATGCAATGGATTTTGGGTGGGCGATGAATGGCGTGGTATGGGGGAGTTATGAGTGCTACTATTTATACTCATATGATGGTAGGGTTCTTCAGGTTGAGGGCTTTTCTCCCAGGATTTGGAAGATGGGATTGAATGTTCTTTTGGCTTGGAGCATTGTTATCAGTGCTTGTTTGTTGTGACAATGTTTGTGTGTGGGCGTGGTGTGGTGTTGGTGTTTGATGTTTGTTTTGTTGGAGCAAGTAAGAAAACAATAAAAGTAGAAAGAGAAATTCCTAGAAAATATGGTGGTGACTATAGACACTAGTTAGCACTTGAGCACATGATCCATCATGATAATAAACCAACCACCAAGGCCCTATCTATAAATAGGTTTGAGTAGGGTTTTAAATTAACAACCACTGGGCCAAATGTTCACAAAAGATGGATAAAAATAATCCAAGTAGTTATAAGCCAACAAGATGAGGGTGCAATAGACCATACCAAATGAGGATACATTATACCATACGTTCCAACACCCCCTTAGATTGAGGGATAACCAATAGCAATAGTAGTTAAAGCTTGGTCGATGAACACATTTTTCGATGATGTTCAGTGGTCGAATGCCTTGTTTCATATATCGACATAACAACTAAAGATTTCAATGTCTCTTACTGGCTACTCAAATCTAACTAGGTTCTTTACAGAGATAAATTGTGCTTAGTGTTCAATAAATAACCATTCAAGAAATAAAAATACTTATCCATGTTTGACAAATAAAATTTATCATAACTCCTATTCAACATATTTAACAATAATAGGAGAACTTTTAATAATAAGTAACCATATTAGAGGAAATTTGGGGTCTAAAATAGGCCTCCTAAGGAAAATAATAAAAAAAGGCACATCACACTACAAATATGCCATGTCAGATTAAATCTGATGAAAATCTAATGAAAGTCAACCTAAATCATCTCATTAATGGTAGTTGACAACTATATCGAGT
>LPNX010084525.1:171653-230592 GCA_001517045.1 Pseudotsuga menziesii | reverse complement strand
AGTAACATTAAAAATAGTTTTTATTTTTTATTTTGTTAGTATTTAAATGTTTTATTTATTTTTGGATGTAATAATTAAATACATTTATTTTTTAAATATTATTAAATAATATTAAAAATACTAAATATCTTTTATTTAATATTTCAAGATAAGTCTTTAAAATTAAATATTATTTAGTTTTCTTTTTTAAAAATTGATTAATAAATGTTTTTAGTATTTCAAAATGCTTCCACTACAATTTTAATTAATGCGAAGGTTATGTTTTAGAGGAGATGGAAGTAGTGATCAAATAAAATATTCTAGATTTATTAGTTAAAGTTTATTTATCTTATTTTGAGGTGATCTTTTCAACAACTTAACCAAGGTGAGGTTGATATGGAGTTAGCTATTGTCAAATAAAAATATGACACATAAGCATTATGTGTCCAACTCAACCATAATGGTTGACCAAAGATATTGAAATTCTATTGGTTTAAAAATTCAACTCAATCCAGCTCATCCATGGCATAGTTTTTTATAAAGCCCATTTTAGACCCCAAATTTCCTCTAATAAGTTTGACGGAGCTCCTATTCGACACATTTAATAAATGTAGAAAAACTTATAGATGTATATGTTTCCATAATAAAGAAGGGGTTCTTAGTAATAAGTCATATATGTAGGGACGACAGGGGGGAGGGGTTCTCATTACCCCTGAAGGAAATAAGGAAATGACTTACTCTTGGGGCCTTGGTCATGAATCAAATAACGTTGTCGAAGCATTAGCCCTCTGGCAAGGCCTTTATCAAGCCAGAAATCAAGGTATTAATGAAATCACGGTAGTTGGAGACTCAAGGCTTATCATCCAAGCTCTCTCAATCAACACCCTCCCTTCTCAGTTGAAGATCCAACATTTGATCAGGAAAATTCAAAGTATAGCCATCTCTTTCCGGAAAATTGATTATTTCCATGTCTTAAGGAAGGTCAATTCCAAAGCAGATCAGGTTGCGAATTTCGCTTCTAGTCTCGACAAAGGTTCGTTGGTAATTTCGCTTCTCCTCTTCCAGGAATTTGACTTTGAGATAATTGTTAAACCAGGCCGACTGAACTTGGGACCAGACCACCTATCAAGAAATGAAAGAGGAGAAGAACCTACTAGTATGGAAGATAATATTCCTGATGTGCAACTGTTTACGATAACCGTCTTTGATGATCAATATAAAGATATCATACAATTCTTGACTACGGGTTTTGTGCCAGCTGAATTTACAACGACATAGAAGAAATAGTTAGTAACACGAGCTGCAGATTTCAAATTGATTGCTGGCCACTTATATAAATTGGGCCCTCATGAGATACTTCGACGTTGTGTTTTGGAACATGAGCAACCTATGATTTTAAGTGAAGCACATGCTGGTGTCGCGGGAGGACACTATGCCGGAAAAGCGACCGTGTGCAAGATATTGCAGGAAGGGCTATGGTGACCTACTATGCATGTAGACGCTCGAGATTATTGTCACAATTGTGATGTATGTCAAAGAATGAGAAAGCCATCCCGAAGAGATGAAATGCCATTAGTACCATAAATAACCTTACAGGCATTTGATAAATGGGTTGTTGACTTTCTGGGACCTATTAGTCCAGCAGGGAAGCGTAGCGAAGCAAGGTACTACGACTAACTACCTAACTAGAAGTGCATAAGTTGTGGTAGAAAAGTGATTGTACTGCTGTGACAACGATGGAGTTCTTATTTGAAAATGTTGTAACACGGTCCAGGTGCCCAAAGATATTGATTAGCGATCAAGGTACCCATTTTGTTAATCAATTGATTGAAGAATTAATTGATGAATTTCAGATACAGTATAGAAGAACAACTCTATATCACCCACAAGAAAATCGAGTTGTCGAAGGATTCAACAAGATTCTGGAAAATACACTAACAAGAGTTTGCAATGCGAGAAGGAACGACTAGGATCAGAAGATATCTGCAGTATTATGGGCATATCGAACAACCTGTAAAAATTTAACACATCAAACACCATTCAAGCTAGTGTATGGGCAAGAAGTTCTCATGCCTATGGAGTATATTGTACCAAGTTTAACAATAGCAACGCTCACATAAATGACATATGTGGATGTTGTAGAAGAAAGATTGCTTCATTTAATCCATTTGGAAGAAAAACACTTCATTGCAGGATTTCACCAGAACGTATAAAAGGAAAGGCAGAAGGTATGTCATGATAGACACATTAAGAACAAGTAATTTTTCAGTTGGAGGCCTTGTTCTTATGTATGACAACAATTTTTTCAAGCACCCAGGTAAGTTGAAGACACATTAGTTAGGACCATATGTGGTTAAGGAAATCATTGATGGAGGAGCGAAAAATTTGATGGCATTGAAGTTAGAGGGCTCATCAATGGGAGCTGGTTGAAGCCTTATTTTGATAACTGTGATTAGATTGCATAGTTTAAAAAAAAATTATGGTGATGAGGAAGGATAATGAGGAAGGATGATGCATGTCTCAAGGAGTGCGAAGAGGAAATTGTGAAACTAAAAACAATGTGGCGTTGGCGCAACTATGTAACAAACCTGTTGATGTGACAATTGCCAATTATTAGATCCATAGACACCAAGAGAATTCGATGGTCACTTCCGCCATAAGTATCATGACGTCATAGTAAAAAGGGGCGATGTAGTTGGCACCTCAACATAAGAAATTTGAGTTGTGACCCACGTGATGGATCGTGTTGTCATTATGCTATGCGATGATGGCGCGTGTGAAGATTTGAAAGACTGACCGCTGGAACAAACCCTCTACTATTGGATGATTGCCAATTACTGCCCATATAATGCCAAAACAATTTTTGTTTGCAAGACACCAGGTTAAAGAATACTTGTGGAGAAGTATGGTTAGTAAGAATTCTAGTGCTAGTGGCCCTAGGGGCCCTAAGATGGGAGTTGTAACACCACTTAAGAGTGAGGGAAATGTTGCTCGATATGTTTCACCGCAGGCCAGGAGACGCTTGCAGAATAAGCCAGTTCTAGGCCTCCTCGCAAAAATGTTTCAAACCATCTTAGTAAGGATGATAATGAGGAAACCTTCTGATACCCACAAGAGAAACACTGTCTTCAAAGAATTGACAACGAAAGTAGAAGTAGTGGCCAGAATTCCAAGACTAGAGGACATCCCACCGAATCATTCGGGTGCGACTATGGAATTAGTTGCCACATTGCATAGTATCCATTGCTAGAACCTTTCGGTCTGAACAAATGTTTGGACAATGACAAAAAGAAATAAATGCCACCATCATCACTATAAGACACTTAAAACACAACATGTGATGGCACTTTTAAGAAAAAGTTGAACTGGAACAATCCAATGAATGGAGGAAAGATGTTGATAGGATGATAGACTTCACCAGTAGTGAAGCAAAGAAAAACACTGACCAAATACTAGACTGGGCAACTGCTGCGATATTTCTTACTCATTCAAGGATAATGCTGAGGAAGATTTGGAAGGAAAAGCCTAGGATGAGCTCGAGTTGAAGCTAGAAATGAAGACAGAAAATCAACGACACCGATAAGTCTCCTATATTGTATGTCCTGCTACTTTAAACAGTAACTACATCCAATAATCATGAAGAAGGACAGTAGATACAGAAGTTATAAAAACTACAGTAAGTAACAAACACAGAAGGAACATACATCTAACATGTACATCAGAAGGTGTGTGAGGTAGTAGCATCAGTAGAAAAAGTCATGCCGAAACATGTCAGTTTTGACCTGGTGGAGAAAATGGGAAAGAAAGAGGAAGAAGTGCGCATAGAGGCAGAGAGTGGTGAAAATTGTGGGAGATTTTCAGAACAAAATCAACACAAGTCACAACATGGAGCAATAGCTTTGCGTGGCTCGAGACGAGCCACAAGTGAGTATTGGGGGCATGTTGGGCCTAGGGATAGTAAGGTAGAATTCATGCATAATTTTGCCTAACTATGGAAAAGGCCTAAAGGAGAAGAGGAAGGAGCTATGACTAAGGAAGCAGCATAAATGAGAAGAGGAAGAATGTCGCGACAGAGGAAGCAAAAGAGAAGAAGAAGAAGAGGAGGATGTGTTGGAAGAAGAAGTTGCACTAGATAAGTAAGCCACAACAGAAGGATGAAGCGCGATCCGGGACTGTACAACAGAATATTAGAAGCATAAGGCGTGCAAATAACATAACGGTTGGAAAACGATAGTAAGGAACACTGTTGAGAAAGTGGCAAGCCTTAACAATCGTGGGTACAAGATTGACTGGAGCCTGTGGAAACCACTTGCGTGAAGGAATATTTGTAAGGCAGGTTGATAGTGCCTTCCGTTATGTGTTGCTAGAATAGGAAAGACAGCATGTTGACTAGGTATATTAAGTCGATTGAGATAGCGACAGAAAATAAGTCTGTATAGAGTTCGTATTGAGTCTGTATCAAGTACATGTGGGATGTGTATTGATTCTTTAATAGGGCTATAAAGGAAGGAACCCAAGCTGTATGCGGTTTAGAAATTGATGGATTAGAATCTCAAGCTAGACTCAGTAGACATTATTCCGATAGTTCATTTGGTATACTCTCGTTGGCTGAAAGCGTGAGTTCTTGGTTAATGGATCTGTATCGTTGAGTGCATCAGAGAAAAGGATCTGTAGCTGAGTGCATAGACGAGTAGGAAAGGTTGAGTCGATCCAGGTTGTGTGCGGATCACTAGTAGAAGTAGAGTAGACAGAGAAAATAGAGAAGATCAGAGAGCATGAGATGGAGAAAGAGTCCGTAAAGTTAGAGAAGAATATCTTGAGCAGAGTCTGTAGCTTAGTGCGCAGACGAAAGGTACATCTATTTCCTCATTCCAGACGAAGAGCACCTCGTGGTTTTCATCGTGATGGGTTTCCATGTTATATTTTGTGTATATGTGTGAATGTTAAAAGTAGCTTAGATGTATGTGTGATTATTGTAGTGAATGAATGACTATAGTTTTGTTTACAAATGAATAGATGTATAATGGTCACATTGTATCATTGGATATGAGTATGTTGCATGTTTGTTGTTTATTTACTAAAGTTGCATAAAGAGAGGTCAGTTCGCAGCTTAGTTGTTGAAGCACAGTAAATACAAATAATCCACCCCCGCACTTCGTTGAAAGCCTTGGCGCAGAGCCAAGATAATAAATCACCCTCCCACCCAACTACAGAAACGTGGTTCTCGAAGTTTCACATCAAGTTAGATATTCCATTTAACGTAGGGACTTGTAGGAAAGACCATTAACTTTAAAGTCTTTAGATGCATAATTCTATTTTAAAAATTTACATGTTTAATGCATAACAATTATTTAATAGGACTCTCTACACTGGTTTTTAGAATGTGACTATCTACAGAGCTGAAAGCAATGGAAAATATTGCATGACCTTTTGATAGCAAAGGTTGAGTTTGCACTCGTGTAAATTTAATATCAATAACTTGAAATTATATTTTAATCTTACTTGCATTAAGTATATGGTTAAATCTTACCATATATTTTTCTCCATGATGTCATCCTGTCCACTTATTAGGACGAGATTCATGCCGAATCCAAATCAATCCCATGAGCGTGCACTTGCAATCGTTATGGTGAAGAATCCAAGCCTCTAGGTTAAGGTTTTAATTCTTTACAAAGAAAATTTCATGCCAATCAATGGATTGGAGAATTTTTTTTTAATCGGATATTTTGATCTCTTTCCAAGAGACAGTTTCATATAACATTTTTTATTCGAGGGACAAGTTCTTGATTGTGCTATTGTGCTTTAGATAATATATTTATCTAAACAAATAAATATATTATAATCAACCAGATCGATTCTATCGACGTCTACATTTTATGCTATGTATAGCTACAAATATTATCGAAGAAAAAATTACAGAGATTAAAAGAATAATTAGTTTACAAAAGTAATAGCCTTCGTCAAAATATTAAAAACAGTTTTAAGAGCATTTGCTATTCACAACATAAAATTCATTATAATTCAAACTATCCAAAAAGGAATAGTCTCCAAATTAGAAGATTGTCCAATTTCTTCATTAGCACTGCCTGTTCTGGACAGTATGCTTCAAGCACCTATATAAACATCATAACAATACCAATCGAAAGTCACTAAAGTTTGATAGGTTTTTGTGTAATGAGACAAAGTTGTTCCAAACCTCTCGCAACTGGATGGATAAGTATCATGTCTTTTTGGACAGAACGTAATTATGTTTGACAGAACGTAATTCTTCGTTATAAGATTTGATAGTTATTAGATTTGATCGTCCTGGTGGACGGAGATTGGAGATTGACGGATCATGTGGCAGGCAGGTTTTGATCCACGGTCTTTATGAATTTGAAGGTTTCTATCTGGTTTTTGGCATTTATTAGGGGGTGTACATCTTATAGCCCGTGGTAGGGAGCAGCTAGGATATGGACGATTTGGCAGAGATTTTTTGAGTTTGAAGTTGGGCGCTCTGAACACTTGTCATATGACGTTGGTCTCTATGCTTGAGGGCTGATATTACATTTCCTATGTGATTGCCAGGTGGTTAAGGATTTAATCTTCATTCGCTGTGACGTTGGGATTCATTTTGGATCCTTTATTGGTATTTTATTTTGACGGTGATCTGTGTTATGTCCCTTCGGGCATTAAATATTGAGGCACGTACTCCTCCAAAGGGTAGACGAGTAATTACTCGGTCTCGGGGGTTGAGATCAAAACCTATTGTCTCTTGTTTGAAATCTAGTCTTCCTGTGAGTGATGTGGTGGGGGCTATGGTGAATTCACCGATTATCAGTTCTGTGCCTACTCCGAATCCGTGCTTATCGATGGTGCAGATGGTGGAGGCACCGTATATTTGCTGTGACAAGGTGGTGAAAGACTCGATTTCTGATAGTCCAGGGAAGCTTTCGATTTCTTTCTGTGGGGCGGTTTCGGTTAATTCGAACCAGAAGATGGCTCAATCTCCATTAATTGGGAGAGGGATTTTTAACAGGTCTTAGGTGGAAACACCATATGATCATAGCCGTTCTTCTTTGAAGTGTGTGAGTTTTGCTGTGGGGGCTTTGGCATTTTCACTAGAGGTTCGTGATGCAACGGGGCTGAATCTATGTGCTGAATTGGTGGATGATTCTGTGCGTAGTGTTCTGGGGCTGAAGGATTTTAATGGAAACTGTTATAGAAGCTATACTTCTCAGAAGGTTGGTACTGCTTCGGGGCGTTCACACTAGGTATTTAATAATGCTCTATCTACCGATATTAATGTGCCGATTTCTGTTGGGAGGGAGGAATTTGCTGAAGACATTCTTGTGACTTCTTCGAATGTGAATGCACATTTGGGGGAGGATTTCCCTTTGGGCTTGGATTCTGGTTTAGGGTTTGTGTGTGTCACCCCTGATTTGGCAGTTAGGGGTCTGGATGATTCTGTACGTAGTGTTTTGGGGCCGAAGGATTTTAATGGTGGCTATTCTGGAAGTATTTATTCTCAGAAGGTTGATGCTGTATCGGGGTGTTCACACCAGGTATTTAATTCTGTTCTGTCCACTAAAGAGAATGTGCTGATTTCTGTTGGGAGGGAGGAAATTGTTGAAGAAATTCATGTGTCTTCTTCGAAGACAAATGCACATTTGGGGGTGGAAGGCCCTTTGGGTTTGGATTCTGGGTTAGGGTTTGTGTGTGTATCCCCGGATTTGGTGTTTGGGGGTCTGGATATTAGTTTCAATCAGGGTTGTACATCTGAGGATAAGGGTACGTCCAAGAAGTCATCAGATGGAGCCTCTTGTTCTTGTTTGCATATGGATGCTCCTGTTCCATCTTCATCGGTTGTCATGGATATACCTGGTGGGCCGCCTGTTCATAAGAGAAATAAAAAACCAGTTCGAAAGGTGGATATTCCCCTATTGGTGGTCGAAGAGGATATCGCACTAAATGAAATAGTGCTTACAAATACACTTACTTTGGTAGGCAGATTCAGAGGACGTAGAGTCTCTCCGAAAGGTGTGAAAATTTGGGTTCATAGCACATGGACAAATATCACATGTCCTGACATTTTTCTTCTACCAAAAGGCTGGTTGGCATTTAAATTCAACAAAGAGGTAGATGCAGATCGAATTTTGTCAGGGATATGGAAGTGGAACCATTCCGAGTTGATGCTTAAACATTGGACTCCTCTTTTTGATCCAAGGCATGAGAGGTATGATATGATGCCTATCTGGGTCAAATTACCCAGTTTACCTTTTCAGTTATGGCCTTTGCCTTTTTTCAAACTTATTGGTAATACCCTAGGATCCTTTATAGAAGCTGATCTTTCCTATTTAGTTTCTAGGGTTTGCTGTCTAGGTCGGGTTTTGGTTTCTTTGGACTTATGGAATGGGTTAGCCTCTGATATTGATATAAAAATTGCGGATACTATTTTCAATCAATCTCTAGATTACATAGGTATACCTTTCAAATGCAATAGATGTCATAGTCATGGCCACTTGGCCTCGCAATGTCAGTTATCCTTGGGATAAATTTATTTGCGTGAGGGGATTAAACCTAATCTTATATGGAGGGTAAAACATCTGGGGTCTTCTATTGTTTCTGATAAGGGGAGGGATACTACCCTGATTTCTAGGGAAGAGGGGTTGGAATGCTCTGATGAGGGGGTTGTTAGCCTATAAACTCTTAAACCTTTTGTTTTACCCTATCAAGGTGTGGCAGATGGTATATTTGATGAGGTTCTTGTAAAAGGACATCCTATAAAAATCCTAGGAAACATCTCCCCCAAAACACATGTTAGTGATTCAGGATATTATCTTAGATCTTGTACTAATCTGTATGGGAATGTTCCAGTTTCTTCTGGGATTGGAGGGGGATGGGATGCTTTGGCTACGAGAACTGAAGGTCTTTCTTTGAAGGAGAATGAATAGTATCATACAAATGGGACACTTAGAGCAATGATGTCCCCGGTATTGGTTACATTATGATTTTGATGACCTTGAATTGTCGAGGTTTGTCTAGTAAACCAAAAAAACTAGCGATCTGCAGACTTGTTGAAGATAAAAATGTAGATTTTTTATTTCTACAAGAGTCTATGGGTAATGGACAGTTGTTTGTGGTAGAAATGGAATCTATTTTGAAGGGATGGAATTTTTTATCCTTGGATGCACGTGGAAAATCTGGAGGACTTCTCTTAAGTTGGAGATCTAGATTTTTCCACCTTCTGAATGCCTGGGGGGTGGATTCGGGACTTTGTGCATCATTGTTCTCTTTTGAACTTAATTTGGATATTTGTGTGGTCAATATCTATGGCCCTTACATTGACAAAGAAGGGTATTGGAGAAATCTTTTTGATTTAATTTGTCACAAAGGTGAGAAATTAATTCTAGGAGGGGATTTGAATTTCTTATTGGGATTTTTTGAGATCTGGGATAATAGAGCTAGAGTGGATCCTCTTTCTGATTTTTTTTACAAAATATCTGGAAAACTATGATCTTGTGGATGTTGTTCCTTCAGTCATGCTCCCCACTTGGAATAATAGAAGAGTTGGGGCAGATAACATTAGTAAAAGACTGGATAGGTTTTTGTTATCTACAGATTTACTTGATTTTGATTACTTTTTTAGATAGTGGTTGGGAAGTGGAGGTGAATCTGATCACCATCCAGTATTTCTTCAGATTTTGAACAGGGGGATACAATTGAAAAGTCCTTTCAAATTCAACCCTCATTGGCTTGAAAATGAGGATTTGGTTAAATCTTTGAAAGATTCCTGGGTGGTTTATTATGATAATATTCATGAATCCCCTGCTTCTCATTTTGCTTCAAATCTTAAGAAAATTAAGGAGGTTTCTGTTGCTTGGTCTGTTAAAAAAAAGGAGATGGAGTACAAAGACTTAGTGGTAATTGAGCTTATGTTGTCTATTTTTTCTCATCGGTATGGTTTTGGTTTCCTGACTTAAGAGGATAAGGTAGCATTGATTGAATTGGAATCTCGTAAGAGAAAAAACCTATTGGAGAGAGAACATGAAGCCAGACAGCAGAGTAGGGCCACTTGGCTACTGTGTGGTGATGACAATAAACCATTTTTCCATAAATTTGCAAATCAAAGAAAGAATTCAAACTCAATATGGAAGATAAAAGTTGATAGGGGAAAGGAGGTGGAAGGTTTTGAAGATATTGTTGGGGCTGCTATTAATCATTTTGAGTCACTTTTTCAAGCTGATTCTAATCTTAACCTTACTGAACTTTTGAAAGTTTCTGCTAATTTTCCTTCTTCCATTACAACCGAGGAGAATTTTGATCTTATGAAACCTGTTACATTGGAGGAGATTCTTTCTATACTTAATCTGAGCAAAAATGATAAGAGACCTGGTCCGGATGGGATCCCTGTAGAGGTGTATAGGTCTCTTTATGAGGTGATGGGATCAGATCTGTTAAGGGTTATTGAGGATTCCAGGAAGAGTGGTAAAATCCTTGCAGTATTTAACACAACCTTTATAGTCCTGATTCCAAAATCTACTAATCCTAGCACTTTTGATGGTTACAGACCTATTTCATTATGTAATTTCAGCTACAAGATCATTAGTAAGATTTTATCTACTAGGATAAAGAAAGTCCTGGGAAGATATATTTCTTTTGAGTAGTTTGGTTTTTTGCCTGGTAGACAAATTCATGATGCTGTGGGTGCTGTTCAGGAAGGCTTACATTCTATCCATAGTAAGGGTTTAAAGTCCGTGGTTCTGAAAATCGATCTATCTAAAGCCTATGATAGGGTTAGTTGGATTTACCTGTGGGTTATATTAACCAAAATGGGTTTTGGGGTACCTTTCATTACATGGGTTATGAGCAGTTTAACTTCTGTTTCATTTTCTGTTTCGATTAATGGTGTGGCTTCAAGTTTTTTTAGATCTGGTAGAGGACTTAGATAGGGGTGCCCTCTTGCACCTTTGCTATTTCTTGTTGTTGCTAAAGGTTTGAGTAGGGCTCTACTATCTGCTAAATCCATTGGTATTTTCAAGGGTATCTCTTTTGGTAATAATATATCATTGACACATGTTCTTTTTGTTGATGACATTGTAATGATCACTGATGGATCAACTTAGTCTTTGTCCATTTTATATGAGATTTTGATGGACTTTACAAGAGCCACAGAAATGATGATCAATGAGGATAAATCATCATTCTATTACTCTAGGCTTGATGAAGCTGAGTTAATCTCATTACAAAATATTTTCTCATATACTGTTTTAGAAATTAACAGTGGTATGAAATACCTTGGATTTTATTTAAAACCATGCAGATATTTGCTGAAAGACTAGGATTGGCTTATTGCAAAGGCTGAAAAACGCATAAAGCTTTGGAGCCATAGATGGCTGTCTAGGGGAGGCAAGCTTGTTCTGATAAAGTTTGTTCTTGAAGCTTTGCCTGTTTTCTAGGTTCACTTTTGGATTCCTACTGGGATTATTGAGAAGATAAGAAAACTTTGCTTTAAATTTTTATGGTCTGGTGGTGATGGATCCTCTTCTGGGATGTCATGGACTTCATGGAAGGTTTTGGCAAGTCCAAAATCTATGGGAGGATGGGGTTTGAAAGTACCTGCTTTATTTTACAAAGCACTTGCAGCCAAAAGTGTTTGGAACATCATCCATGGATCTGGTTTGTGGCTACAAATTGTTTTTTAGAAATATATTAGGCCTCTCACCTTGCTGGATTGGATTAGAGTAAGTGATAAGAAGAAATCAAGTATATCTATTTGTTGGAAATCCGTGCTCTGGTATTTTCATCTTATTAGTGATTTTCTGGTTTGGAATATTGGGAATGGAGCTAATGTTTGTATTGGTATGGATCCTTGGGTAGGTTGTAAATGGCGCCATTCTTTACCTTCCCACTTGACTAATATACTGCACTCTGCAGGTTATTACTTTTTAAAAGATGTTGGGACTTTTCCTGTCACAAATCTTATGGAACAGGGTTGGCTAAGCTCTAATGATTTAGGTCTTGTTGAGAATCAAGATATTATTGCTTAGAATGGTTATATAGCCATTCTAAAAACCAGCCTTATAAGATTTATAAATGAGGAAGATGTTCTTGTCTGGAATCAGGCTAAATCAGGTTTTTACTCTCCCAAATGTGGATACATGCATCTGATATAGGAACTGCATGACAGGGAAACTGAATGGTGGTGGAACATGTTCTGGCATATGAAGAGTCCACTTAAATCAAAGCTTTTTTGTTGGGCTCTTTTCTCAGGTAAAGCCCTTACTTGGGATACACTCATTAGCAGGGGATGGGAAGGACCCAGTTGCTGACATCTATGTAAGTGTGATGTTGAAACAAATTTACATCTAGGGGTTGAATGCCCTTATACTAAATCTGTTTGGAAGGAGATTGAACCTAAGATAAATATTCAGAATTTTTGGGTTGGGGACACAGTTCTCACCTGTTTAAAGAATTGGGTTTTCAACACTAAGGTACAACCTATAAGATCTTTGCCTATCATAGTTTTTTGGTTTATTTGGAAATCTAGAAACCATAGTTTTTTTTATAACCTCGACACTTCCCCTGCGCAGGTTTCAGCATTTAGTTTGGGTTTGCTTTCTTCTTATCCTATGGATACTGCTACTTTAAAGGTTAGAATCATTACTGAGGAAGTTATTGATAAATTGAAACCTTGGGGTTTTTTTGATGGATCTGCTTTTGGTAGCCCTCAGGTATGTGGAGCTGGGGGGATACTTTTCTTCAAAGATGATCATTATTTTACTTTTAAAGCTGGGTTGGGGGAAGGGTCAAACAATTTCACAGAGTTATATGCTTTGAAACTACTTATAACTCTGGCTTTGGATAAGCAGGTTTTGAGAATTCAGGTGTATGGTGATTCCTTGCTTGTTATTAACTGGATATTGGGTAAATATAGAAGTCATAATATGCATCTTGCACGGCTACTGTGTGAGGTCATCAGACTTAATGATTTTTTTGAGCACGCTGACTATCAACATATTTATAGGGAAAGGAATACACTGGCTGATAAGCTTGCTAATGATGGTGGAAAATATTAGATTGGGCATTGGGTTATCAGTGAGTATCATGGGTCTGGAAGACATGATACTTTTTAGGTATTCTAAGCATTTTGCTTTGGGGAATATAGGGTCTTTGAAGATGATACATAGTCCTTGATCCCAGATGATGACTTTTGGAAACTATTGTTTTTATCTATTTTTACATATTAGGTTGTTTATATAGCTAGATATATTGACTTTCGGTTGGTATTGTTATGATGTTTATATAGGTGCTTGAAGCATACTATCCAGAACAGGCAGTGCTAATGAACAAATTGGACAATCTTCCAGTTTGGACACTATTCCTTTTTGGATAGTTTGAATTATGATGAAGTTTATGTTGTGAATAGCAAATGCTATTAAAACTGTTTTTAATACTTTGACGAAGGCTATTACTTTTGTAATAAGGCTTTATTTTTATTTTTGAAGTTATGACATTTGATGGGTATATACTCAGGAATTAATGATATTTTGACAGTTAATTGATGTTGGTTTTTAATACCACTATCTTTGCTACTGTAATAGCTTTTTTGAGCTGAACATATGGATTAAATGATCACTTATCAAAATATTGATAGTGGATCATCCTCACAATGTATTTTGTATATATATATATAATATGGATTTTTTCTTTGGAAAAAAAAAACATCTTGGTATGAGGGTGTGTCGGGTCGAACCTAACTCGAAATGGTTTCTTTATTAGAAAATGGTCGGACAATATTTAATTTTTTCAAATTAGAAATGGTAGATACTTCACTCCAGGTATAAAAATATGTTTTTTCTTCCCTTCTAAACTGCAGATGGATTTTGTTAAAATATATATTTGTTTCGATAATGTAGATATGGGATTTTGTTAAAATATATATTCTTTGATCAGTACTGGAATTTGGTTTTTATTTTATCAATCAAAATATTTGTTTTAATGTTTTGGTATATATATATATATATATATATATATATATATATATATATTTGTCATGAAACGTTTTGTTTAAAATTTTACTATTATTGTTAACAATTTTATCCTTCAATAATTAATTTTTTTCAAAATAATATTTTTTATTAACATTTTTATAGTAAAAGAAATGTCAATATTAATATATAATATGCAAAAATAAATAAATAATTAACTATAAATAGACTTAAAAATGATTCTTTAATTTTACCAAATTGTGCATATATAAAAAGAAAATAAATATCACATCATTGTTTTGTTTGTGAAATTGATATTATAAAATAGAACAAATACATAGTTTGATATTTTCAGCAAATATGTAAATTCTTCTTTCTTTTGCATTATGGCCACTCTTATAAACTCGTTGCCATTCCACTTCGGATATGTCTTGTATTCCTTGAAAACACCTATAAAAACTAAATTTATATATATTGTAGTAATTATCTATATTTTAGTGTTTAGTTTATCTAGTTTTTCATTTAAATCCCTCTTCTAATGGGTATATTGGTTTTTGAATCCAATTTCATATGGCTGAACTAATTTTGAGTTTCATATCCATATCATATGGATGTTCTAATTTTGATTTCTTGAATTTCAAAATGATCTTAAATGTTATTTTTTAATAAATTTAATACAAAGATTAATTAAATTTTAGAAATAGAAAAAGTATAGAATGTTAATTAAAAATTTATAGAAAAATTGTGGATATCAAAATGTATGACTCAATTAGTACCTAAATATTTATCTTTACAAAACATTTACTTAATCAATTTAAAAAGAAATATTACAAAAATGAAAAAAATATAAAAACATTTATAATATTTAAAGAATACAAAAATTGTAATAAAAGTAAGGAAAAATATAAAATATTTTATAATATTTGAAGATAAAAAATATAAAACATTTATAATATTTTAAGGATAAGAAGAAAAAAAAAGATAAAATCTATGTCATATTACATTATCTTAATCCAAGGTGAAATTTTAAATAAATCACATATCTTACTAAATTTGTCCAAAAAAATAAGTTTCATATCTTACTAAATTGGTCAAAAAAAAAGGAATAACATTAATAATGCATATAAAAATAATGATCAATTTGGTAATATGAATTTAATAAATACTATTTATTTTTAATATTTCACAAAAACAACTACAGTAAAGCTAAAGCCTTGCTGACAGTATTTGTACATCCCAAAAGGATTTGTTAAAGTCAATCACTACATGAAAATAAGTAGCATCAATCCAAATTCACTACTCATGAAACTGTGAAAAAATTTAGGAATAAAAAAAAATTAAACTCTAAATTTCAACCATTTTTAAACAGTTTGATCCTTTAAAATATGTGCAAAATGGAGATGAAATTAGGTTACACAAATAAAAGTGTTAAAAATCTAAGGCAAACACAAAGTACTGGAGAGTTTTTGATCCTTCCTTTCTTCATTGAACAACATTATTTTTATTACTATGTAGAAAAGGTTGGCCCGGATTGGTGAAGAGGAATGAATGGATTACTATGTAGAAAAGGTTGGCCTAGATTGGTGAGGAGGAATGAATGGATTAGAAGAGAGGAGTTTCTTAGATTGAGTTGTACTATTATTAAGTTTTTTGAATTTTTTCTCAGAGGAGATTTAATCTCAGCAATGGGCACTGAATTGGGGAAAGCTAACAAACACCTTATTATATGAATAAGCAGGGATGTACAAGAGCACATGAAAGCAAACCCTGTAAAGAGACCATTCTTATTCGAAAGAAATGTAAATAAACCCCCATTGTTGTTGCAACTAGGGCAGAGCGGATTGCATGGGAAGGGTAATCTTTTACAAGTTTTGAAAACATGGTAATCCCACATAGCATACCCAAAACCTTGGCTAGTGTTACTATATCTCTAACCATAATTAGAGGCATATTAGATTTCATAGTCCATAGTCTAGTTTAAATATATATATACATTACAGAAGATTTTTAAACAAATCTTTAAATCTAAATAAAAAGGAATCTATAAGCAGTACCTTTGAATTTTGATAATGATTTCCAAGACTGTGTGTGTCCACTGTAAACTTTCCAACTCCAAGGGCTTCTCGGCTCTAAGCTCTATCTTTCTAAGTTCCAACTTTCAATTTCAAACTTTCAAATCATTTAGTTGAGCATTGAGCACTGAAATTTGTATTATGTAGATGTTAATTATGATAATAAAAAAGATAAAAAAAAATAGAAAAATCATTGTTAAATGACATTTTTTTTGCTTTCAGAAAAAATCAAGAAAACTTCCAAAATAAAAAAACATAAATGATGGAAATAATACTAACTTAATATTTTTCCTTTTAGTGAAAGTATGGTTGGAATTTGGAAAGAATAATTTTATATAATAATAAGATAAAATATTGACATTACTAATTTACTAGTAGTTATTTATAACTAAATTTTAGTAATTTTGTCGTCCTTAAAAATTATAGTAATATAATGACTTTTTCAAAATTTTATTGCTTTTCAAAAATAAGTTTAAATGATAAATTTATTCTTAAAAAAAAGATTTACTAAAATTTTTAACCGAGTCAAAATGCCCCCATGACAGTCATTTTGCCCGTCAAATTCGATCATTGGTTTCCATATGTAGGCCGTACGGTTGAGCTTGATAGTGATGGGAATTATAGAAAGACGAACAATATAAATTTATAACCGAAATCATCTACCGAAAAAGAGCATGTGCCGTCCATGGTTTCAACTTGTACATTGTGTACAATCTGTGTAGTGCTTGACTTTTGCTTTCTATGAACCATGGGCACTCCCAGCTGAGAAATTAACACTTTCCAAACAGGTGTCCACTATCCACCATTCCCACGTACACAACCGAATCAGTTCCAAAGTGATATGGTCCCATTTATAGTTATAGGCGAAAATAATTTATTTATCATATAGTGCCTGGCCGGATGGCTCAACTTCAGTGGTTGAAAGAAAATTTTCATATCATATACACTCCTGTCACAGATGGCTAAATTTTAGTGTAAGATAGAAAAATCTCAATTTTTTTATGTTTAGTTTTTGAGATCCTTCAGTAATAGAAATGAGCAATCATAACATTCAATTCCATAAAAAAATCCGGTCGGTGGGCCGGTGGGCCAATTTTAATGGAGGATAGAAAATCTCATATTTCTTATTATTAAAAAGTTTGTTTTAGATCTTTTTACTGATAGAGATCGGCAATAATAAGACTGCTAAAGTTAACTATGGCTGCCTAACTCTTTGATAGTAACTGAATAGTCTGAATGTTACGAGTTCATAGCGAGTTTGATATTATAATAATCGTTCAAATTATGGCAAACATACAAACGTGACAGGTCTTATAAAGCGTTATAATATTGTAGCAGTACCTGCTACAAAGATCTGCACAAAGATCTGGGACAAACGCATTTTGCTCATATTTTCAAAGATGATGGGGGAACCTGCTTATCCCATCAACTTATCTTACTTTATCCTAGGATGATACCAGATGAAAAAGCTGCTGATCTTACTGGTCAGGTTACTCTTGGGGAAATTGAACTTGCGCTTAAGTCTTTTAAAAAAGACAGAAGCCCAGGTCCGGATGGCTGGCCTGTTGAATTCTATTTGTACTTTTTTGATCTTCTGGGAAGGGAACTTCTGTCTGCGATTGACTCCACAAGAGTTACTGGAATCATTCCCACCTCTCTGAATACTACCTTCATAGCTTTGATTCCTAAAAAAGACAAGCCGCAGACCTTTGCTGACTTTAGACCCATTTCTTTGTGCAATCTCTTGTACAAACTTATCTCAAAAGTAATTGCGGTCAGAATTAAACCCTTCTTGGATTCTGGCATTTCTCATGAACAATATGGGTTTCTCAAAAACCGCCAGATTGTTGATCCCATTGGAATTGTTCAGGAATCACTTCACTCTATCAAATCCAACACTTCTGTGCTTTCATTCTCAATCTTGACTTGATTAAAGCCTTTGACCGGGTAAACTGGACCTTTATTCATCTCATATTGATTCAGATTGGTGCTCCCCTTCAGCTTGTCAACTAGATTATGGGCTGTCTATCCTTAGCTACCTTCGCTGTACTGATCAATGGTACCCCCTCAAACTTCTTCCCTGCCTCTCGGGGTATTCAACAAGGCTTCCATCTTTCACCCCTGCTTTTCATCCTAGTCATAGAAGGTCTCAGTCTCTTAATCTCTGATTCTCGAAGCCATGGACTTATCCGAGGGATTAAAATCTCTTCCTCTCTTGCCCTGACTCATCTTCTTTTTGTGGATGATGTTATTTTAATGGGCACTGGTACTCTTCAGGAATGGGCTGCATTCGATGTTTTACTTTAAAGCTTCTGTAAAGCTTCCGGAATGTCTATCAATTTGGATAAATCGGTTCTCCTCCACAATAATATACCAACTCCGGAACTCTTAAATTTCTCCAGAGTTATTCCTTACAAAATGCTCCCTATCACTACTGGTTTCAAATATCTAGGGTTTTTCATTAAACCCCTGGGATACAGATCTAGGGATTGGAACTGGCTGGTACATAAATTTGAAAAAAAAATCAGTCTGTGGACACACAAGTTGCTATCTCTGGGAGGAAGGCTGATCCTAGTACAGTCTGTGCTCTCCAGCATTCCGGTATACTAGATGGGTCTTGCACCTATACCGGTATCTATTTTGCATAAGCTTAGGAGCATCACCTTCGCTTTTTAATGGGGATCTTCAGGGAATATTTGTAGATTTCACCTGGCTTGTTGGTCTGATCTATCTTGGCCAAAGAAATTTGAAGGGTGGGGAATAAAAAATCTCCACTGGTTCAGCATTGCCCTACATCTCAGGAATTTTTGGAAAGTTCTCTTCAGTGACAGTCTTTGGCATCGAGTCCTTACTACAAAATATCTGAAGCAATCTTCTGTGATCTCTTGGCTCCGAGAGAAAAAGTTTTGTATGCGTGGTATATCTGCTATCTGGAGGGGGTTTATTCAAACAATACCCTGGATGAGGTGTCACCTCACATGGCAGGTTGGGAATGGCATTGATATCTTAATTGGAATTGATCCAGTGATAGGTAATCCTATCTCTCACCTCTTTCCTGATGGATTGAGGTCATAGCTAGAAGACTTGGATATCAAGACTCTTGCTCAAGCCCGCAATACCTTAACGGACGCCCATCACTGTTGATACTCAACAGAAGAATTATATCTGGACGGCGAATGGAAAGAAATATGGGACAAGTTTACAAGGATCTGGATCTTAATGGTATTCGTCTCTCATCTGTTTTTGACTTGCTAATATGGGATTATAACAAAAAAGATGGCACGATTTCTGCTGATAAAGTTTACGATTGCATAGTAAACTCGTTCAATCCGGCTTTGGGCAGCCGACTGTACAATTCACTGTGGTCGGGACTTCTTCCACGCAAAATTGGATGTTTCTCCTGGCTGCTGTTGAGAAATAAGATACTCACATGGGACAATTTACAAAAGAGAGGAAAATCTGGACCGAGTATTTGTCCTTTATGTTTTTCAAATGAAGAGACTGTTATACATCTCTTTTCTTGTTGTTCGGTTTGGGAAAATGTTATGGGGCTTCTATGCGACCAACTACAGCTGAATATCCCTCCTGAAGCTGTTTCTATTACTGCTTTCTTTGAATTCTAGGCGTCCACTTATCATCACAACTCTGTTCTCTTCTATATTCCTCACCATATGACTTGGGCTATATGGAAAGCACGTAACAGGGCTGTATTTGATGGGAAAAAGGTGACTGTACTGGGCGTGTTTCACCAGATCTTAAATGTTGTTCAATTGTGTCCCTTTCGGCCTGTCATAAAGGATAAGGAAAAAAAAAATTGCTAGACAGATTGGGCCAAGACCTTCCATGACTTTCCCATGTGGCTATTTTGATGGTGCTTCTACTTCTTCTGCTACAGGAATTGGATATAGCTTGTTCCTTAATGAGAATCACCATCTGGATTTTGTGCTGGGGGTTGGATATGGTTCCAAATACTAAGGCAGAACTTTTGGGCCTGTGGGCCCTTCTACACTCCTCCCAAATGATGGGAATCCCTCTCGCCCACATAAATGGTGACTCATAGGTCATCATCAACTGGGCCAAGGGAATCACTGCTCTCTCCCCACCAGAGCTTTTTCACTGGTGTAGGGAATCACAAAAGCTTATTTCAAGTTTCCAGGATCTCACATTCAGTCACATCTATCGTGAACAAAATCGGATAGCATACCGTCTTTCAAAATCAGCACTCACGCTCTCTCCACATCTTGGCTGGTTTTCTGAATTTATAGATGACCATTTGGTCACTTATGACTCTTTCCAACTCATTTGAGCCATGTTTTTTTTGGGGGGGGAACCTTCTCCCATGTTGGATATGTACTGTGTTACCTGAGTGACTCTTTTGGATCGCAGATCTGATCCTTTTGGTTCACGATAGATTGGTCTGTTTGTGATTAACCATTTGCATGATGAGACAGATTTCTGATGGGAACGCCACTTACTATTGCATGCCATTCCCCTCGGCTACGACTGGATGTGACCTCTCACGACTAGCTGTATTCTCTTGTGATGTAACCCTTCTTGGGTGGGTGTTAAAAATGCCCTTTGATTCCTAATAGAATATCAAGGACATGCTTTTTCTTCCTGAAAAAAAATATTGTAGCAGTACCTCGGTATTTTGATTTGAAGGTCAGACAAAGCACAGGTAACTCTATAAATAGATATGACAATTATCTAATTATCTATAATCTTTAACCAATTTTATTTTAAAAATAGTTGAATAAAAAAAATATCTAGTATTTTTATTCAAAGATCTCATATGGCCAGCAAACAAAAATGGATATTTTTTACAAGATTTTGATTTTTTTTTTTTAGAATTTTTATTTATTTTGGGTGACTATAGCTGCTAAAGTGTTTTGGTGGTTTTTGAAAATGCTTTGATAAGTTTTGAGGATGCTGAATCCATTTTTAAGATCAAAATTACTATAAAAACATAGTTAAATTCTAATTCATGTATTTGATGTTCTCTCAGCTTTAGCACTTTATGTGCTAGACCAGCGTTCTATTTGCTAGGCATTTTGTTTGTCAAGTGTTAGATTTGTTTGCGGTGGTGTTTGAAGTCTGCTATGCAACGTTGGTGTTAGACATGCAATTGTTCTTGGGCATGGGTTTTCTCAGCACTGGTTTAAGGATTTTGGTCATGGATTTAATCATCGACTTCCTTCTTTAATATTACTTGAAACTCATTTAAATCTGAATCAAAATGCATTTAAGTATAACAAGATATGATGGTCATTAAATGGATATACACTTTTTACATTCAAGTTAATCTTGTTAATCAACTCAAAAAAGTAAAAAATATCATATAATATCTAAACGTCCAGTGAGCTATCGACCCGACCATTTGCACCCGAGCCCACCCGGTGCCGTCGAGGGTCGAGCTCACTCCGTTAACCTCTGTCGGGTCACTCCTCCACCGATGTTGCCTCTTCTCAGACACCTCTTCTCCGGCGTTGCCATTTCTGAAAGTCCATAGCCGTCCGCCACCCGTGTCAGTGGTCTGTCAGGACAAAATCAACTGCCCAGATCCGATGCATGCAGTTAATGCATGGCCAGCTACTTGCGTTTGAATGTAGAGCGCCCGACTCCCCTCCCCTGTTTCCTTCCTTACTGCACTCGACCACACCATTTCCAAATCTTTACGGAACACTCTCTTTCAGAGCAAGTTTTGCTGGAGGTCTCATAGCAGGTTTTAGAGCAGGAGGAAAACCGAAGATCCCTGACCGAGATTGGCTGCCAAGCTCAAGCCCTTTCAAGATTAAATCGCTAGCAGTGTTCAGCGTAGCTGTGCCGAGAATTGGCTTATTTGCACGTTTTATTATGATCTAGAAGGGTGCTCCACTAGATATTTGAAGCCCGATTGCCAGTATGTCGACAACCTTTTCAATTTTTCATTTTGTATTAGTCCTTGATTCAGTTCTGCAAGGGCTAAAACTGCCTCCAGTTGCAATATTTGTACACAATTTTTTCCCGAAAATTCTGTAGCGTTGCAGCGAAGCCACCTTTCAACACGATCACACCGTATATCAGCCAATGCCACTAACAAGTCCTAAAATTTAGTGTCCCAAAAATCACCATTTCTTCCTATTCTATCATGTAATATAGATTCATCTAGAGCTGCAAGCTCCAGGCGTGTCATGCAAATTGATGAGGAGATCCCCGAGTTATATTGGAGCATCTCCTACTTCATATGAGTCAAATTCATAAGCACCTTGTTGGCACCTGCCTTAGTAGCACAATCCAAGTTCCTGCGAAGGATCTTCACCTTCATAGCAAAACATTTCAAGTCTATTCATTATTCATGATGAGGACGTGTCAAGACTGCATATATCCAATTCTGCTTTGATCCATAATAATGATGATTTTTTTGTCGATCTTCCAGAGCCTATGAACATGCAGTTTGCAAGGCAATCTGTGGATGATCATCAATCTTTATATGATGATGATCCAAACAGCACTGTGGTAGACCTTTTTAATCTATATCGATAGCTCAATCTTTATCGATAGGCCAAACTATACTCTAACTCATTAAAAAACTATTGGCATATTGTAGTTTATTTCAGAATCAGATAATTCACCTTCAATGCTTTTGATATCCAATGGGGGCAGTCTGGTATCTGTTACTTCTGATGAAGGTGTGGATGTAAATAAAGTTTTGGTATCTGGCTCATTTTGAGTCCATTCATCCCAGAGAGATTGAGATAGAACTGCCCACAAAATTAGATTGCATGTAAATCATTAAACCAAATGGAGAACCACCGAATGCAGAAAAAGTATGAAATTAGCATTTAAGAATCACTAACCCAATGGCGAATCGATATCCAATATGAAGGATTCATCCTTCCAGTCCCATGGATCGCTTCCATCCATCTACCCTGATCGAAAAAAGTCAAAACACCCAATTTGATGGCATGCAAGAGCAATAAAAATATCAGACCAGGAAATCATAATCCAAAAATTCAAGAAGCATACATTATTCAAATATTGGGTCAGTTCCATCTCCCGTGAAATACAAACCAGTGAATTTCAATCCTTGTACAATGGTGGAAAAATCAAACCCAGTACGATGCAAAAGACTATTTAATCCAGATCTTGCTATCCAACCAGTCAATACAGTTGAATACCATGATTTCTAATTCAACACACTGTAAACCCCAGATGATGAGGAAAGCCAAACCCAGGCACGATACAACCATACTATCCTACATGGTGGGAAGTATATACACTAGAGAGTATATCCAGATGTATCCCTCCATATATATATAGAACAGAAAGAGATCATATGGAGGGAGCTATCGACCCGACCATTTTTCACCAAGATCACCCACTTTGGAAACACTGGAAGATAACTTGCGTCTCTTTGTCAAGATGAAATCCTGATTACAAAGCCATGTGTCACAATTGTTAAATTTACCTTTGAGCAGCAACATTAATATAAAGGTAAAGGTTAAAAAACTGAAATATAAGAAATTCAAACCAGCAAAACCTAACTAACAAGACAGTCCTCAAAACAAACCTTCAATGTTGAATATTGTCAAATTACTCAAGGAAGCATTTAGGACTAAGAGTAATAAATCTTATTGCTATGTTCTTTCAAATCTCCCTAATCCCTCAAATTCCATGAATACATAAAAGCACTTTGAATCCATCCAAACTGTCATCCACACCCATTAGTGCATCTTCCCCTTGCTACATCAAGGAAGGAACTGGACAGATGGCTTAGTAAGTACAATTTACCACTACTTTTTGTGCCCATTGAGGAGACTTCCTTGATTTTACCATCCCACTGACTCAACACAGAATCATACAAGTCAAAGCACAACAGAGTTGCTAGAAATATGCTAAATGCATAAACAAGGTGGAGAGGAATTTGAAGCCCATCAAGCAAGGGCTGTAGTCCATTGTTTTCAGCGCATTTTGGTTGGATGGGTACAAAACATATAAGTTGACAGACCCAGTTTCCCATAGGATTTTTTTTATAGAGAGGGAATGAGAAATCTAGGTTCTATATTGTTTGAGTCCCAGCTTTCAGACATTTGAACATAGAACTGAATCCTGAGATTTGAAAAATCAATTCCTTTTTCATTAGGCTCTAACCACTCAATAAGAATCTTAAAAAATGCAGTATCTGCATTTCATCAATATGCACAGGAAAAATCACTTTACCTTCCTTTGTATATGAACCCTCAACATTTTTTTCGCACCGCCTCTAGCCTCCAATGCTTTTATATGTAGCATTTAGACTTTAAATGCTAGAAAAAATTGCTCTATAAGCTGATGACCATTATTGCTTGCACTAGAGTCATAATTTCCCAAGCCCCTTAATGAAAAGGGTTCAATGCTTTGGCATAAACAAACCATATATTGAATATTCTCCATGTTTTACCAAAATCGAATCTGTACAGGCCACTATTACATTCTAAGCATTCTTGAGAGCCTTCATAAAGAAGGCCTTAGTGCTCAATATTGCAAGGAAAGATCCCAGAGTTACTACCAACCCTGACAACAAAATAAGTTCATCAAAGAAGGGGTTCTATTGCAGGTAAACTCTAACCCCAAGAGTTTTCTAAAATCTTTCAGTCCAGACTGGATCAACTTTACCCATTGTATCATTAGGCTGAACAGGAATAACCTTCCAAGAATCAGATTCATAGGTGAGACGAGTTGAATATGTTGGAACATACCTGCACAATAGCATAGCACTAAGAAATGACAAATGATAAATAAAAGGGAAACACAATCATTAACACTCAGTTGAGTTAAAACATTCTAGGGGTAATGTTAGTATATTTGGACGAAAGGTCGGCTTATTGAGCAAAACCCCTGCACCTGGTAGATTGTGACATACATCTCGCAAAAACACACAAAATATATGGAAGGGACCTGCTGAGAACTCAACAGTTAACCTCTCTAAATCTCCAGAAATCATGACACAAGGATTCTTGCTTCAGGTCTAAGAGCAGACAAACTATATCCAACAATAGTATTATGAATAAACCTAAGATGAAGCAAAAGTTATTTTAGGTTACTGTATAGTGTGTAGTATATTCTTTAAGTTTCTTTACATGTTCTTTGCTCAAGGTCTTCTCCATGTGCCCATTGAGGAGACTTCCTTGATTTTACCATCCCATTGACTCAACACAGAATCATACAAGTCAAAGCACAACAGAGTTGCTAGAAATATGCTAAATGCATAAGCAAGGTGGAGAGGAATTTGAAGCCCATCAAGCAAGGGCTGTAGTCCATTGTTTTCAGCACATTTTGGTTGGATGGGTACAAAACATATAAGTTGACAGACCCAGTTTCCCATAGGATTTTTTTTATAGAGAGGGAATGAGAAATCTAGGTTCTATATTGTTTGAGTCCCAGCTTTCAGACATTTGAACATAGAACTAAATCCTGCAATTTGAAAAATCAATTCTTTTTTCATTCTCTAACCACCCAATAAGAATCTTTAAGTTTCTTTACATGTTCTTTGCTCAAGGTCTTCTCCAACAGTATCTCTTAACTTTAGTAAAACATAGAGGCTAAGACCCCTGATTCCTCCTCTACAAAGTGCCATACTAACTGCAAACTTATCAAATATGTGATAGATGTAGTCTAAGGTAGCACAAAGTCTTTTGAGAGTGCTGGTCCATAGCATGTTTGCAATCTCTTTCTGAACTTGGAGTATGCACACACAAAGGTAGTCAAACTAAGCCATCATCAACTACCTTGCAAGTTTTAAAATTTGATAGGAAATTCAATACTGCTGCACATACTTTTCGAAGTCATTCAATGACCTTCCTATGTTGGCATCCAAGAAACAGTTACAAAAGTCTCAAAAGATCATATTTGTCTTAGTAATATTTCAATTAGTAAGACATTATTTTGTCAAGTCAGAAGGAAATGTCAAACAAGTATTTGCCTTCTTATCTTAAGTGTTTGCACATTACTTTTTTCCTTCTTATGTCAAGTGTTTGTACATTTTTTGTAGGCTTTGATACAAAATGGGTAGGAAGAACATATGGGAGACTGTAATGGGTCTAGATTTGCAAGATCCCAAAGACGTGACCATTTTTTCTGCTAAAGATATCGTTTGGTCTGAAATACATCAGAGGAATGGAACCGTTGATCGAGTTGCCAAAATCCCGTCAGAAAGAGTTCCCCTCTTTATTGAAGGGGAGGAAATGAATCTCAGTGCTCCTTGTGATTTCTACCGTAACAAAAACAAAGGCCTAGGAAAGAGGGATAGTGCAGCATTACGTTATGAAGTGTAAGTATTTCAAAATTTCATTTTTTGGATGTGTGTAATTATAGTACACTTTTCGCTTGTCATATGCACATAGTACACTTATTGCTTGTCAGATGCACTAACTTTTGAAAAACATTTATGCAGATACAACTGTTCATTTGGCCCTAATGATAAGAGGGGAAAAAACCCAACTAAACGAAGGGTCAATTCATTTGTGAAAAGAAGGGGTTTCCAATGCCATCTTATTGTTAAGGTTATGGTAAGTAATCTCGATGTTGCAATATTAACTTATAACAATCATGAGCATAAAGACATGCAAGGATTGCCTTGTCATGGGAGGCATGACACTTCATGTGAGCCTAGATCCATGCATAAGACAAGGTTGTCAAGGGACATCATTTCCTATGTAGAAAGTTGTTTCTACTTTGATGTGCCAATTGATTCCGTGTGCAAAATGCACATCAACAAACATGTGGACATTGATGCAACAAATCGGGATAGGGATTTCTTCTTTTGCAAGAAAGATGTAGAAAACATCTACAATCGTTTGAGGAAGGGAAAATATCAGCTTCACCACAAAGATGAGTTAAGTGTGAACCTTTGGTGCCAAAATCATAAAGATGATATTTTTTTCTATCTAAATCCCAACAATCGAGATGTCCCTTTTACAATTGGGATTCAAACAAAGTGGATGTTAGAGACAATGGTTAAGTTCTCTCATAACTGCTTAATAGCAATGGATTTGACCTTTAGCACAAATAGATATGGAGTAAGTGTGATGTCAATGATTGATTTAGCTTGATCGTTTGTGTTGTAGCCATTTGAGTTGTAGCATAAATCTAATTGCAATATGTTCTTTCATTATGGCAGTATCAACTGTACACACTTGTTGCATTTGATGCGCAACAAAGTGGAGTACTGGTGGCATGGGTTGTGGCATCTCGGAATAAAACACAAGACACTGCACTGTGGCTGGATCGGTTCATGCAGAGATGTTACCAAGCACATCCAGATTGGAAAGTCAACGCGTTCATGGTTGATGATGCTTTGGCTGAAATAGCGGCTTTGAGGTAATTTCAATATTGTTATTTTGCAATGTACCTTGTATTTATTCTGTGGATGTCACATTTATGCATATTATATATGGCAGAAAGATCACACATTCCAAACTTATTTTACATTAGACGAAATTTCACCTCAAAATGGGCCTCCTAAAAAAAATTAATAAAATAATAGTTAAAATAATAAAATAATATTTATTAATTTTGAAGGAAGAAAAGAAAAAAAACTATTTTTTTGTTTGTATTTTCGACATATCTCCCCGTGTTTTTACTCAAATTTCGATTGGGAGAGCTTGTTGGATGCAGAATTAAATTCTGCATCCAACAAGTACCCACTCGGCATACTTTTGACAGACCCCGCTACCCAAAAAACAAGAAATACCTGAAAAAATGTGATGATGATGTTACAAACAAAAAAATAGTTTTTTTTTATGATACCTATCCCCAAATTTATATTAAAAAGGTGTTTAAGACCTATACGGTATTTCAAATTTAAATCAATTTCATTGGCTAACACATGATGACATGGAATTTGAGTTAAAGTTAAAAGGCCCATTTTGAGTTGAAATTTCCTTTAATGTGTGTTTGGCACGTACGTAGGGCATGGGTAAAAAATGTGAATCGGTTGGTCCCCAATCCAAATAGAGTGAAAGAAATGTTTAAAGAATTGGGTGATATCATGAAGTATTGTTCCAATGACGACATCACTGATGCAATTGAAGGATTTTTCAACAAGTATGCAGATGAGGAAAATTTCTTGGACTATTTCCGAAAAAATTGGGTCTCCGGTGATAAACTTTGTAAGTGTGCATACTCTTGTTTGTATTATCTTTTTTTCCTCATAAAGATGGGACATATGCACTCAATTAGTTTTATACTTGTAGGGATGTGGGTAAAAGGTTGCCAAGATTTTCCCCACACAAATCAAGAGACAAACAATGCAGTTGATTCATACCACTACTACCTAAAGACGAAGTTTCTTTCTGATATAAGAAATAAATGCTCCCGTAGAATGCACTGGTTGATATATGTACTTTTAATTAATGTTGAGCCATTTTATCGATTCAAAGAGATTTTGAAAAGAGAAGGATATCTGAACAATTATAAGAAAGAGAAGCTACTTGAGTCATCATCAGAAAGAGCTAAAACGATCCCAAATAGTGACTGCTACCCACACGAGAGCATATCTCATGCTTATTGGGTGAGGAGTCAAACCACTCCTAATAGGCGGTACCTTGTCACTTGGTATCGTCCAAATTTTATGGCGTGTGATTTCCCATGGGCTGTTCATGGCGACATTTGCAAGCACTCTATAAAGGTTGGTTGGCTGTATTTCTCCACAAGGGATTCATGTACATTATTGGATAATGATGCGGGGCCTTATTCATTGAATGCTTCTCCCAAGATAAGTAGAAATGAACCAAGCCATGTTGTAGATGCTGAAAATATTCTTATGGCTACTGACAATGTTGATCATGATGTTGATGCACTCCAATTATCAAGAGAGAAGTTGTTTGGTTATTTTCAGTTGATTCAAAACAGTCCTCCTGTCACATTCAGTAAAAATGAACAAATGATTGGTCTTGTTCAAAAAATGTTGGATGAATCCAACAATCTTCAGATATTGGACTATGACTTCTCCCTTGTATTTGGTGCATATGAGTCATTTTTGAAGAGGAAAAAGAGTTTTCTTAGCCCTAAAAAGGAAAACAAACGAAGAAAACAAAATAGCAGCTTGGATATTGATCTGAATGCTCATCCATCCAAATATGAACCCTATCAGTTTCAGTACCTCAATAAGCGGGGGCGTCCTCAATCCAACAATGCATCCTCCATTGTTGTAGGTGAGTTTCATAGAATAAAACGATGCATGTGCTTAGAATAGAATATTATTGACCTCTATTTTTTTTAGTTGTGGTGTATGAATGTTTTCAGAGGTACAACAATCCAGTCATATGGATCATTCAACCCAAAGACTTGGATGGATGCAAAATGATTATTTAGTGCCTATCTTTTCAGGTACCCTTGTTAATACCCTGTGGCATAATCTCTATTTATGTTTCCCTAGTTTCCCTATCAATTTATTTTTATTACTTAATTGGATGTTGATCATGTGTTGTTGTTGTGTTCACTATCTATATGGTAGTCGATTGCAAGATAGGGGGGAAGCATCGTCTTCTACTATTTATGGGAGGGGAACACCATAACAATGGTCCAAGAGATGAAAAAGGTAATAGCTCAAAACATTGACCCCATGGATGTTTTCTTTCATTTCAGGTATATTTAATATTTTGTTTTAGCTTTCATTTCAGTTACTTCTCAAGATGAATATGATTGATTGGCATGATAAATCTCAAGTTCTGTATGTTGCAGACACGTAATGGGATGCTTGTTTAAGTTGCTCTCCAAGAGGAAAATAGTTTTCTCAACAAATTCTCAAGTCATGGCACTACAATACCTATAAGAGCTGGTTTATTTAGTGCATGCTCAAGCTATCATTTAGTGCTACCAAATTCAAAGCATAATGGCTTATTTCTTGTGGGAGGAGGATAACAATTACGTTATGTATTTTTGGGAAGCATAGGAGTTTGCCACAAGAATTTCTCACCATGGTTTCTTTTGTTGTTACTACAATATGCACCAGTCTGGTAACAAAGGCAGATCGATGTATATATTTTGTGTGGAATATGTTGATATAAAATCTATTTTTCTACAATAAAAAGGCTTTACTGTCAACAGTATGCATTATATTTTAAATGTTATTTAGCATAAAGTTTATCAGGGCTATTTTTATAAAGTTACCAAATTTGAGATTTTATATTATTTTGCAATCCACTCTCATTATATCTGGACTATTTGGTTTCAGCAATTTCAAGGATCTATATCCATGTGTAAAAGATTTCAGCTTCAATGTTTTTTTTCCTCTAAAGTAGTATATGCAAACAACTGTATGGATTTTTTCCCAAGCGTGTGTATGTTTCATTTTGGCAATACTGCAATCTCATGGGAGAAAGAAGCACTCTTAAAGTTTTAAAATTTGGATGACCTCAGAGAACAGAAGTCATCATTGGGTAGTTCTTCTTAATGTTATAGTCATTGTAAATTTGTGTGTTCCTCCATATTCGAACAATGATATATATTTTACTTCTCATCTCTATCAATAAATATGGGTTTTGAGGCCCCTTTGTGTACATTGTTTGTGTTTATTTGTTGGTTATTCATTATGAATTGAATTACTCTGTTACACTGAAGATAAATTTCATTAAACATGCAAAAGAAATACAGAACATGCTTAACAAAGAAAAAAGACAAAAGTAGAATACATAATAGTCAACATAGAAGGCCGAGTGTCTGAAATACTGGTGGCTAATAGACCTCACGGAAAAAAGCATAGTTACGAAATAGAATGCCACCTACCGCTGAGATGACTGGCACAAACACCTTTTGTATTAGTTAGGGTAAATGTGTTTTATTTATTCATGAAGAGCTTTGAGCCCCAACCATTCAATCAAACTGCCATTGGTTTACCACTATAACCCCTAACAGCCTGCAAATCGCATATGATAGATACTTGTGACAACCTAAGATTGAGATGTCCTTATAACTACAAGGCACCTACAATCACATATACTAGATACGTGTGACAGCCTAAGGTTGAGATGTCCTTATAACTACAAGTAACTTACCTTTCTAGCCAATCCACTTCGGGCCAGCGTAAGGTTGAGATGTCCTTATAACTACAAGGCACTTAACTTTCCAGCCAATCCACTTCAGGCCAACATGTTGCAGGGGATTGGAACTTGGGTGGGAAGGTTGACAAGCTTCCTCTTGAGAAAGATCAATCGATCTATTACATTGAACTTTGTAATATTACTGGAGTTATGTCTCTTGACCTTCTTCGAATTTTCTATTTTGTGCTCTCATGTTTCCTCTCTGGCCTATTCTCACTAGGTCACCTTTCTACGCTCCATCAAAATTATATGGATCTTGATCTTCACACAAAAATTCTCTAGTCTTTAGACAAAGAGTATCACAAATTAGTCTTTAGACACAGAGTATCAGAAATTTCCAAATGCCCTTGCCATGTAAGTTTCAAAGTATATCTAGAGCATCTCCAAGAAGAGTGTTTTATTCCTAAAATTCTGTGACCTGAAAACAAGATTTCATTTTACGACCTTATGGGTCTGTTTCAACAGTGAGTTGCAGCAAATTGAAGTTGAAGCACCACAAATGGTTGAGAATTCTTGGTACAAAAATTGAGAAGATTCATAGTGATGAAGCCATTCAGTGTTTGGCTTCCTAGGAGTCGTAGCAACAATCACTTTTATACTCATCCATGAAGTCCTGCGTTCTGAATATGCACATAATCATTTTCACATTACATTTGCACAATAGGCAGATGGTTCATATCGCAGATATCTAAAGTTTATTCTTAATTAGGTTTCTGATTTCTAGGATTTTTCCATTTAACATATACCATACAAAGAATTGGACTTTAAATCTTTCATGACTTCCTGATAATTTTTCAATTTTTTTTTGGCCTTACTGGGAATGCGAAAGATACAGTAAGCTGATTTCTGTTCTATGCCAATATATATTACTGTTGTCTGTATTTCCAATGTCCATAACTATAACTATTTGATGTACCTTTTAGAACAATGCACTAGACAAATACTAGTTAGTAATGTTTCCTTCCCCTCGAAGAAAAAGGACATGATAGAATAGGAAAAATAGTAAATCATGTGGCAAGACAAATCTATCTTTGCTTTTCCTACTCAGCAATATTTGCTCCTTTCTCATCAGTTAAAAATTTTACGCATTATTGGTTTTCTTTCTCTTTCAATTTTAAGTTTTATCTTTTCTTTGTCTTTCAATTTGAAGTTTTCTCTTCTAATTTCGAATCAAACACTTGTATTTCTTTGTTTGCATATTATTGCTACTCATGCCATACAATTCTAAAATAGCTTAAACCTTTATGTGCAGCCCTACCCTTTGACAACTCAATTCTCAAAGTTGTTTTTTACAAACTTATCATTGGAGAATCTGTTAGAAATTCAAAAGCTTCCAACTTTTTCAAGCTTTTAAAATATCAAACTTGAAAATACAACTAGGCTTTTATGCATATCATCGGGTGATAGAAATATTTGAAGTTAGCTAGTAGTTGACACATTCTTGAACAGAAGTTGATAGCTTGAATGATATCATTGATGTTTACCCTGACTGTAGTAGAAAATGGGTTATACAAACTTTTTTCCTATAATGATTAAAAGTTGAATCATTCTCTTTTTAATAAGAGGGCCAATTTTTTGCTATTATGAATGGACTTCACAATCTGCCATTTTCATTATATGCTTTCAAGCTTGAACCAATTCATAGCATCTAAGTGACTTACTTAAAATAGGAAGCTTGTGTTCTAGTGGAAGGAAGCATGACCCAAAGATCCAGCTTTTTGTCAAAACCAACTTATCAAGTAACTCCTTTCCTTAAGAAGTTGATAGAACATTGAGCAAAAAAATGTTTGGTCTTTCCTTAAGAAGTTGATAGAACGCAGAGGAAAAATATGTTCTTTCATATGGCAGGTTCCATCCATTCCATTATTGAAATCATGGAAGGTTTTACCTAACACATAACAACAGGTGCCATCCTTTCCATTGTTGATGTCCCGGAAGCTAAAACTTAACACTGTGTTTGTTTCTCCTAACATTAGAAGTATTTATTATGCAAGGAAAACTTTTTCCAAAACTGTTCAAAGCACACTTTAAAATATATACTCCAAAATTTAACATATTGTTGTTAAAATTTGAATTTATTGTGCAAGGAAAACTTTTTCCAAAACTGTTCAAAGCACAGTTTAACATATATACTTCAGATTAAAAATCATTTCAATCTGATGATTTTTAATTTGATATCTTTCGTAATATGCTACTTTATTCTTGTTTTTCCATCTCTTTTTATATTAGACACCAACATACACAATAACAGACATCCCCTTCCACCCGGACTGTAGAGATGTCTAGTTTCTGATGGCCCAGCTAGCTATTTGATATGTGTATCATACCTAGCAACGTCCCCCATATTGTAGATGATTTTTTTGTGCAGTTGATTTTATTTGAAAGTCACCACTATATCTCTTTCTTACTAGTGTCCAAGAATTAGAGCATCTATAACCTCAAAGTTTCCTTACTGTTCATGCACATACGACTTTCAATTTTTCTATAACTTTTTTCTGCGGCGATTCACATCTAGCTTGAACTCTCCTCTTACTCTCAGGAATTCTGTTGTCAAAAAACTGTAAAGAACATATAAACTAGAAGTTGAATATGGAATAAATTATAACCCAATTTAGCAATAGACATTGACATACTTTCCAAGAAACAGTAAAACTCTTGACCTACTCCCCAATAAAAGGGCTATATTTGACCTTCACATATCCTTTTAAACTACATAACTCATGGAATATTTCTGAATAATACAAAGATTTGTTTTCCAACTACATATTTTTAAACTACATATAGAACTGCAAAATGAATACCAATGCACAACATGTGATCCATTCATTATGATCAAAATTGCATATCCATTCATTATGGTAAAAAATTACAATATTCAGTGCCAAATGGCAAAACATTTATGTCTGTCTCAATGTTGGCACTATACAACGGACATTGTAAAAGCACGGGTTTCAATGAAACACCCATGACATTACAAACACCACAAGAATCATTAAAAAATAAACATTTACAGAATGGACATCTATATTGATTTCTGACAAGAAGTTTTGGTGGAGGTGACATTGATAACAACTCAACGCTGGCACCTGCACCTAGTTCTGAAATTGCTCCAAACATGAGATCACTGGACATCTTTTGAATCTGGCATGGTATTTTATGTTGAAGGACTGAAATTGAGCGGCGATGATTTTGGCTTTTTTGTGAAGAGGCTTGAGATTGTCCTTTCAAACTTGATAGTTGCCTTCCATCTACTTACATATCAATTCTGAATTTGTGTAAACTGAAATATCATTGGCACCGTATGTTTTTTCCTCTTTTAAGCCTTCAATAAGAGCAATAGAATACGCCTCGTTATTTGTGGTTGTACCACGAACATCTTTCTTTCTTTCAATAGTGTGATTCAATGCATGATTGTAAATAACGTATCTAATTGTTGCTCGACCAGGGTTGGGGAAATAAGACACTTCTATACATAATGTCCACTTATGCTCCATTTTATTCTTCACTATTAATGGTTCCAAAGTCCTAAAATCGAAAAACAAAAAACAGTATTTAAAAAGCATCCATTAAAAACAAAGCTCATGCCAAATGACTGCATAAGATAAGCATGAGAAAAAGCACAAAACACAAAGATAAGCATGAGCAAAAGACAAAACAAACCTATAAATTTTGGAGTAGACCAATTTGGTGACACTTGTCCAGCAGAAAGGAAGAAGGGCTCTTAATTAAATTGGTTTTATTTTGACATCAGTGTTTGGGCTCTTATTGCATGCAGGATTCTTGTATGTCTTCAAGACAATGTTGGGTGGGGATGGGGATTTGGAATTCCTACAGCATTTATGGGATTAGTCTTAGGAAATTTCTTTTCTGGGACACCACTTCATAGATTCCAAAAGCCTGGAGACATTTCCCTTTATGCAGGGATGCCAAGGCATAGTTCCATCTCTTTGTAAATTTCAGAATAAAGTCCCTCAACATAATTCAATCCCGTATGAGTTGCAAGATAAATCCTTATACAACTGGAAACCCAGACAGTTGGCATCTTGAAGATCTCATCCGTAGGGGCAAGGTATTGAATATCCAAGATATGGGGTATTGAAGAGTCAATGCAAAAGTTGTGGTTTAAGTTTCTAATAGAAAACTGTATGAATCACCCAAGACAATTCTTGAATATACATCCACTAATCACACTAACACTCTTTCTCTTGCAGTAACAGATATCGAGCCTAGGCCCAACTACATCCAACCTACACAATTACCAACCATGGTGAATTTAATATGGATGACTATATATGTCAATCTATGGTTTTACCTCTAGAAATTGAACTCAATGATATCATTTAATTGTTAAACTACCATAGTCCATCTATATTTTCAAAAATTACACGAGATATCTGCAATCAAGCAAAAGCTTGCACACAAGAACATGATATATTATACATTTTAGAAGTTGCTACCACGAGATGAGTCACTATCACAATTCCATACATATTACAATAGATCTTAGCATTGAACTATTGTTATTTAGAAGAGTAAATACCATACCGAAACAAATTTATAAATATGTTCCATGCATAAATACCATACTGAAACAAATTTATAAATATGTTCAATATAAGAACTACCACTACATCCATAAACCTGCAAGCCATCAACCAGAAAGAAGGGGACTTAAAGAATCGATAGGGTTTACTCAACACTTTATCTTATGCTTATTTTAAGGGTATGGTAGTGCACTGTCCAGGATCAATCAAGTTCTTTGGAACAGGTCCCAGGTTCTGGAATTCTCTTTTGTCGAGCCCATGTTTTCATAGCTTTAGTCATATTAAGAACCCCCACCATTTTATTATAAGGTCCACTTATGAATCACAGGAGTAGAGGACAAACAATTTCTAGCTTAATTATATAGACAAAGGGGGCCTTAAATCGGGAATCATAGGCAATTCCCTTGTTAAACAATATAAAGTGCTCTACCATCTTCACTCGATTAGGAGGACCTTATTTATGTGCATGATGATGCCACTATGAGATGGGGGCTTATAAATATATGCCCAATCAACCATGATTGGTGAATCAAAAAAATCATAAAATACATACATATATTGTCTCTAGAACAAATAAAATTTTGTGCAAAGTTCGACTAGAGATGTCAAGTAAGACACTAGCTGGAAATGCAGAGTAAAAATAAGCATTTGGCACAGGAGGAGACCTTGAAACACTATTCTTCATTTAGCAATCCTTTATAATATCATGTTTTCCCACTTTTCTCAACCTGTGGAATTTTAATTTGGACGACTAATACTCAATCCCAGTTGTTTGTCTCATTTGTTTTGAGTTGATATTAGAGTATGGTGCACACAACTCCAATCATGCAAGTGAGAAGAGCCGTTTTAGATGCAAGTAGGGTTAACTAGTTAGGTCCTTTTAATTCTTCCAATCAACACCCATATCCAGCTTATTGATTTTTATTTTTATAATTATAGATATATGCAACAAGCTGTAAATATGATTAATAAACCAGATGTTATGAGAAATATGTTCCATGCTCTAAAAATATTTTGAATTTTCCAAAAGTCAAAAAAAAATTTCGATCAGTGGATGACCTTTAAAATATTTACCTAAAACATGGAACCTAATGAAGTCCTTTGGTGGAATTCTGCACAAGGTTCACATGTAAAATCAAGAGAAAACCATTGCTTAAGCCAAACTTAAGATTCAAAGACAAGCCATAATGAAGTCCAACAAAGGAATGAATGAAGTTATGAAGGAGATAGTTGTAGTGAAGGGTAACGGGTGAAACTCCTAGTAGGAAAACGTTATTGATATTAGGTGCCCTCACACCTTCAAGGTCCACCTAGGTAGGAACCTAATGAATGGTCAGTTTAAGATGTTGAGGATATGCTATCACAAATTAAGAATGCAAATCAAGTCATCTGCAATTCATGAGAACAGTTTGATAATTGCAAGTTGATACAGGAAGACTCAAAAGAAGTAGTAGATTCAACACCATCTCTCACTTATATGGATGGACATAAAACAGATATTGAAGAATGGAAAGCGATAGCGATGTCTATTATAGAGGAGATTGCATTGCTAAACAGCAAACAACAAAGTTCAGTACTGATCAAATAACCAACAGAGGTGATCAAAGAGGATAATATTTTAGTGACCAATAGTATTGGGTGATTGAACTCATGATTGACCAGGCAGTTTTTAATTTCAGCCAAGACTTAAACCTAACAGGAGAATGTTAAATTCATATATGATAAATTTTGGCCATATTCCTTACCTCTGGTCCTAACAGATCAATCGAGGAATCCACTTCAATCACCAACTGAAACTTGGCCGATACCTAAACGGTGACTTGCGCTTTGGGAATGAAGATTGCAGTTAGGAAGGACGCAGGGGAGAGGAGGCAGACTGCAAGGGAGAGAAGTTCAAACGCGGGGGAGAGAAGTTCAAACGCGGAAGTGGAGAGAAGGAGTAGCTGGCCATGCAGTTAATGCATGGATTCGATCTGCACGATTCTCTGACACGGACAACGGCGATGACAGAATGGATGGGGTGAAGTTTGCCGGAGAAAGGGCAACGCCAGTGAAGGAGTGACCCGATGGAGGTTAACGGAGTGAGCTCGACCCTCGACGGCACTGGGTGGGCTCGGATGCAAATGGTCGAGTCGATAGCTCACTCCTATCTAAACACCTATTATCATTTAATTATAAATTCATTTTCCAATTATATTATACACATAATTTTTTTTTATAAAAACAAAATTAAATTTAATAAATCTTAATAATCAACATATAACATTAAAATGCAAAACATCTTAAATGTATTGTAATGTATAAAATTATTATTACTATCATATATATATATATATATATATATATATATATATATATATATATATATAAACAACTCTCCTCCACCATCCAATAACCCTACATGAAATCAAAACATTGCTCCTACATATTTTTTCTATGTGTATGAAAGGATAGTTGGTTGTATTTATTATTTACAATATTATTACCAATCCATAATTTAATTTATTTTATAAAATAAGAATTTTGTGAAGGATTATAATTATATTTAATTGATAAAACAAATTATTATAAAATTTTAGATAAAATTATTGATAAAATTATTTAGATTTTTGAAAATAACAAGTGAAACATAGATATGCATCATCATATATAAAGAGCTAGGCTGACAAGGCTAGATAAACTTGGCCTCCAAGTATCGAATGTGTGTCTTCATGCAGCCATGGCTTTCTTTTGTCCTTCTGATGTGTAGTATTGTATCCCTCCCCTTTGCTTTCTCAAGAGTGCCTGAGACTGTTCCAGGCGACTAGTTATAAACAGACTTCATCACTTTGTATTGAATAATTGTAGCCCTATTAATAAGGGAAGCATTTCATATGCCCTTTGATTCATCAATTGAATAACAAGGTCAGGTTTTTTACCTTCTGAGAAAAAAAAAACAAAAACAAAAAAAAAACCAACCTACTTGTTCCAACCTCCACTCCACGGACCCTTGCCGATGCTATAGTTTCTTCTGTGCCATAGCTTCTTGCCATTGTAGTTTATCTCGCTTAGTTTTAGAAGTAGGTCCCAGGCTGGCTCAGACTAAAGATGAAAGAGACGGCTGCTGCTTCTATATTGAGTTAGGATTTCCATCCGATGTTGGGTTTCAATCCCTTCTAGAGGCTTCTATCTAGATCTCTACTAAAGCTGCACTCAAAGTCCCAAGTTCTAGTGGTGTCTCCATTGAACCAACTTCATGGACAACTTAAGTTTTGAAAAGAAAGGGGAGTAAACCACGGGTCGAACCTTTCTTACTAGCCCTCCTTAATTCAAGTACTTAATGGCCCTAAGGTAAGGCGGCAGGTATGGACTAGTTATAATACAGTCAGTAGTGGTGGAATGGACCGCCTTAGTCCCTACTAACATTAGCCCTCTTCAGTGAAGTTCTATCTAGATTTCAATCTAACTAATAATTATGGACCGGAGCTTGCCACTCCTAACCTTACACTCTTTAGTGTTTTTGACTAATCAGAAGCTCTATAATGGGCTGGCAAGTCCAACCCAAATGATCCAACCAGGTCTTAGAGCAAGTGGAACGTATATATGCGAGTCCTAACCTTACACTCTTTAGTGTTTTTGACTAATCAGAAGCTCTATAATGGGTTGGTAAGTCCAACCCAAATGATCCAACCAGGTCTTAGAGCAAGTGGAACATATATATGTGAGTCCTAGTTATAGGCGAGTCTCCCAACACTCAATGTATTTATTTGGAACCTATTCTCTTATGTATGCCATTTCCATTACAACTGGTGAACCTACTTATTGGTATATGAACATAGACTAAGAGGTACGAACTTAGGTCACAAAAAATAGGTGGAGTAGGATTTGCACCAGTAGTTTAACCACCTCCACAACCCTAGCAGAATCTACATAAGTAAAGTGGAACAACAACTAGGAGTCCCGACGGTGTAAACACTTGTAGTCCCCATAATCCATGCAAGTAGAACTAGAAAGACTCTCTGCAGTCCCAATCTATGCACAAGTTTTTATGCTAGAATCCCCAATACATGAGGTAATACAAGCAAGTCTCAAAACAAGTAGTGAGTAGATGCTCCCAATAGAGTGACATACAAGTTGTTCTACTTATCTATGCGATATAATATCTAAATGGGGAGACTAGAGTTCTTCACTATCCTGTAGAATTTGATTTATTTTATATAATAAGAATTTTGTGAAAGATTATAATTATATTTAATTGATAAAACAAATTATTATAAAATTTTGTTATTAATTGTTTTAATTTATTTTAAAATGTTTAAAATTTTATTTATTATTAAATTAATTATTTCATTTCTGGGCCTTATCCACATTAGTTATGTTATGCAATTCTAACTTTTCTCTTATATGTAAGATTTGAGACCAGAGACATACATTTGGAGACACTATTTGTTAATATGGTACTAGCATTGCTAAGGCTTCCCATTCATATGTGTATTTTTCCACGTCGCCCTTTTGTTGTAACCTAGTAATTTGTGTGAAAATGTCCTTCTCTTTCACATCTTCAAATCGTTTGAAAAAAACATTTTTAAAGGTGACCCAGCTATAAGCACATATGTTTGTCATCTTCTTCCACCACATGTACCAATTATATGCCCGACCTTCGAGCTGCATGGAGACGTATTTAATCTTTTCATTGTCAGATAAAATTTTGTGAATGCAAAAGAATCCCTACGCTTTATTGATCCATGTGACACTTTGTTTCGTTTCGCCATCGAATTTGGATCGGGTATCCCCCCATTGATTGCATTGTAGCCCAATATGATTTTTGACGATTGTAATCTCGATGGTCTTATGGAATTTCCACTTTGGAGGAATTTGATTAAAAATTATTGGTTTCGACTACATTGTGACTTGAGTGGTCTCCCTTTGGAAAGTCGACATTTTTTAAGCATCTCTATCCTTGAAAAACTGCATGATTCTATCTAGACCTTCTTTGAAATATGTTTTTATTTCATCTCTTTCCTTCCTCATTTCCCATGAGACTGCTCCAACAGCTTCTTATTGCACATGTGGTGATAGCTCTTCTTTTCCTTCTCGTAATTCTACTTCAAATTGATAAGTATGGAGTTTAAACCTTCAATCGTTTTCGAGTCCCAAGCTTGGTCTTTTTCCAATTTGACCAGTCCATCCTTCATTTCAGACATATTTCTTATGCAACCTGGAATTTTTGGTTGTCACAACTCAATTTAAATATAATAATTAACATTACTATATTTATATTAATAATTTTTATTATTAAAAATAATGAAATTTGTATGATGTCACATATTTAGGAAAAAACAACATGTGGTTTTATAAACCACCTGTGGTTTTACTTGTTCTTTTTTTTCAAATGCTTTCTTTCTTGTTTTTCTTTTTACCTTTTTTTCACATGTTTTTTTTCCCTTTTTAAGAAAACCACTTTTTAAAACTACTAGTTGGCTATGATACCATTATAATAAATTGTTACACTATCTCATTCTCATTGTGCAAATTGTAGATCAATTAGTAACTAAGAATTTTAGATCATACAATTATATTGCATCCAAGAGCCCTTAGTCCACTTTTCCAATCCCTTATTCATCAATCCAATGAAAGGAAGAGGTGCTTATGAATTTATGAGTTCATGGTTTCCTCTATAGTCATATTACATATTCATAATCAAGAAATGCATGTATAAATGTAGAATAGAAACACAAAATAAACAAAATTCTTAGTTTTATACACACATCAACATTTAAACAAGCATGTTCATTCATAAACAAAAAAATAGATATATTCATTTAAAGGCATAAAAAAACATATTCATTCACATGCAAAGAAAGATTTAAATTATTTTATAAACAAGTTTTTTTTGGAAAACAAAACAATAAAAAATAATATACTCTAGAACAAAATTGATAAAATATTTATCTAGCTAACTTTTAAAATAATTACAACCCATTGTTAATATTAACTATAAAAACTATTAAATTCAAATTTACTATTGTTTCATAGATAATGTTGAAACTATAAGGAAACAATAAAAAAACCAATGATTCAAATACTAAGTATATCTCCATTAAACCAAAAGTGAGGTGATTGTATTGATCATGGGTGGTTTTCATTGGATATTAAAAAGGTTGGGATATTCAATACCTTTATTTATCATGCTTACTTAAATTGAACTTTAGGAAGGCCTTTTTATATATAGTTGTTTAGGGGTTATTAACACTTCCAAGCTAATCATTTAGCCTTGAGTATTAGAATTAATAATAATTTTCATCCATCCAAGTTGTGGTTGTCATTTCATATTAGAAAAGTTTGGGTATTCAATACTTTACTATCATGTTTTTTTTAATTTGAATTTAGGAAGGCCTTTCTAGATCTAGAACTCTTATGGGGTTATGAACATTTCAAAGCTAAAAATTTAGCATTGAGTTTTAGAATTAATAATAATTTTCTATCCATTTAAATTAGTTTATATCATAATTGATTTAATATAAAAATATTTATAAAATACCAAACTTGCTAGTATAAAAATAATTATAAATATTAGCCTTCACTCATTACAAACATTTTACTTTAATTACATTTTATTCATAAAGAAAAGGATTATGATATTGAATATTTATACATGTTTTTTTATATAGTACATATACCTATCCATATAGAGCTAAATCTATTTTTATATAAAATAAATAAAAGATTTATAAATTATATTATTAAAAACTTAAAAAAAACTACTTAACCAATTATTTTTTGTCAAATCAATAACCAATCAACTCACGTCAATATCTGAATATCCAAATGCTTATATCTCCTCCCTAAATACTTGAAAATATAAGTGCCTTTCCTTTCTAATTCTTCTTTTATACAGATTTCTATTTTATTCCCTTCTTCTATTTAATTTCTATTTTATTCCCTTGTTCTATTTAATGAGAACTGTAGGAAAAACAATTAACTTTAAAATCCTTAGGTCATAATTTTTATTTTTATTTTTTAATTTGACATGTTTAATCTAATAATGGTTTTTCCTCATATGACTAACTACACTCACGGGAAAGCAATGAGCAAATATCGCATAACCATTTTCAAAGCAAAGGTTGAGTTTGCACTCATGTTAATTTAATATCAATAACTTGAAATTACATTCTTAATTTTAATTATACTAAAACTTACTATATGTTTTTGCTTGATGATGTCATTCTCTACGTTTATTAAGACGAGACTCATGCTTATTGAGATGATTAGACAAATTCATGCAAATGGTTTCTCTGTTAGAAAATAGCTGGACAATATTCATTCAAGTTACAAAATGGTTTGTCTGCTCGAAAATGTTACGTGGAAGTTCTAAACTGTAGATCTATCGGATTTTGTTAATATATATATTTGTTTCGATAATGCAGATATGGGATTTTGTTAAATATATATATATATATATTGTTTCGATATTTAGGCCGTACAGTTGGGCTCTGTTAAAATATATATTTGTTTCGATAATGTAGATATGGGATTTTGTTAAAAATATATATATATAGATTTGTTTCGATATTTAGGGCGTACAATTGAGCTTGATATAGTGATGGGCATGATAGAAAGACGAACCTTATAAATTATGCCCAAAATCATATACAGAAAAAGAGCATGTGCCGCCCATGGTTTCAAGTTGTCCATTGTGTAGAATCTGTGTAGTGCTTGACTTTTGCTTTCTACGGACTATAGACACTCCAGGCCGCTAAATGAAGAGTTAACTTTTGAATCGACCGTCCGCGGTCGTCTGATCGGTGCAAAAGGTCGGTTAAATAAGATTCTCCAAACATTTTCGTGACTATCCATCGACTACGTCCCACTTATACAACCGAAGAAGTTAAGTGATACGGTCCTGCTTATACACAAAAGAATTCATTTATAATACAATGCCTGGAGGGATGGCTCAACTTCACTGGAAGATTAAAAATTTACATATTATATACACTGCCTCTAACAGATGGCTCAATTTTAGTGTTAAATAGAAAAATCTCATATTTTGTATGTTTACTTTTGGAGATCCTTTAGTAATAGAAATAAGCAATCATAACACTCAATTCCATAGGGATCCGGTGGGTGGCTCAATTTTAATGGAAGATAGAAAAATCTCATATTTCTTATTATTAAAAAGTTGTATAGATCTTTTAATGATAGAAATCGCCAATGATAAGACTGCCAAAGCTAACCATGGCTGCCTAACTCTCTGATAGTAACTGAATGTTATGAGTTCGTGGAGAGTTTGATATATTAAAATGGTTGAAATGGCAAACATACTAACGTGACACGTCCTAAACGCTTATAATATTGTAGCACTAGCTCGCTGTTTTGACTTGATGGCTCAGACAAATTAGAACAGGAACCTCTATAAATAGATAGACGAAATCGGCAGGACTCATGATCCAGTTTCTCCTCTTCATTCATTCCGTTGACATTATTGTTCATCTTTGTTGTCTCCCAACCAGAAGCCTTTAGTCATCAAGTTCCGGGAGGGACGTATTAATTCATTAATTGTTGGGATTTTGAGGTGGAATCCAGCAAAATGAGCGTTTTTAATTACCCGTTGCCTGTTGGTAGGAAGTTATCAGCATCTATTCCAGCATCGTCTCCATCTCCAACAGGAGAGGAGCACATGACTGAGCGGTCACCGAGTGGTTATGTGAACGAGGGCACTCTAAACTCCAACCTAGCTGTCATTCTCGCAGTAATGGCATGCGGTCTCATCTGTATGCTCGGCCTCAACTCGTTGTTCAGATGCGTCCTTTGCTTCAGAAGACGAATCGGGGTCGACACATCAGATGAGGTTGCTATCCGGCTAGCCAACACTGGATTGAAGAAGGCGGCCATGAAAGAACTACCTATTGTTGAGTACAGATCTGCTTGTAAGCTGCCAGCGGGCTTGGCCACTGAGTGCCCCATCTGCTTGACCGAATTCGGGGAAGGAGAAAAGGTGCGGGTGTTGCCCAATTGTAATCATGGCTTCCACATGGAATGCATTGATAAATGGCTCAACTCTCATTCTTCATGCCCTATGTGTAGACATTCCCTGAATCTCGTTAGCCAAAACAAGAAGCCCAGCGGCACTGCACCGATTTCTGAGGTGGTGGAATCAAACAGCGCGATGCAGGTAGTGATTCACACCGAAGATTCAACTCAAGTGATTCCCGAGCCACGCACCGAAACGTTGGAGAGAAGTCCAGAAGAGGCAACGGAGGTACTAGTTATGGGCCGATAATTTATTCATATACAGGTTTATTCATTTGAGCTGAATTTGTATTGAAAGTTCATAATCCCAATTTCTCAATAAAAAGGAGATGGGAAGAGCTGTAATTGCGACTGGCTGAAGGATATTTGTATACAATGTTGTTAATGGGAAGGAAAATATGCTTGTATCCGATCCATATAGTGATAATGTTGTTAATCAGAACCAAAATGTTAGTACGGTCATTGTGAAAATTTCCTTGTTTGTTCAGTCAGATCAAGATGTAATTATCTTTAATTTTTAACAGTTTTATTTGTTTAAAATATTTAAATAAAAATTATAATATTTTTATCTAAAAATCTCGCTTAACTAAAATAAAAACTAAAAATGGTAAAATGTGAGATGTAGAATAGTATGGTTAACACGTCTTCTAAGGATAAGTGGTAGTTCGTTCAAATTTCAAGGATACTAAAAATATCTATTTATGTTAAGAGTTTGTGTGATACAACTTTAATACTATCAAGTGGTGATTTTGATGGTTTAAATGTTCTTAATTTATGAGAACTTAATCAATAGCTAAGAGTTTGTGTGATACAATTCTAATACTATCAAGTAGTGATTTTGATGGTTTAAATGTCTTTAATTTATGAGTTAATTAATAACAAACTTGTTAGTCAAAATATTCTTCCACTTACCAAAAAAATAAAATAATAAAATAATTATAAATTAGCTATTTTTTAAATTTTTTTAGATTCTCGTGTCATCCTTTATTCTGACCATCTATTCCTTCCATATATGGGTGGAGTAAGCTAGCTATGGAGAATCCTCCCTCATCGGACTGAGGAGGAGCAAAGTTAACGTTGACTTTGCGGAGGGAGGATTGCTCCATAGCTAGCTCACTCCTATATGGATCGGCCACCTGAAGAATCGTGTCGATCCCTCCTTAAACCAACAATCATTGTGGCACAATTACAATAAATTGTCTGGTTAAAATGATGTATTATGCAGTCTCCTTATACAATGCTCTAACGTATTGTAATGTTATAAATTCTTTTTTCAATTATATTATATATTTATTTTATTTTCTATCCGATTTAAAATTATTTATTTTAAAAAAATTATATCATATAAATTAATATTAATTTTATAAAATGGTAATAATCATTATATATATAATCCTCCACTATTAATTAAAAACAATAACCCGACATGAACTTAAAACATTGTCTTACATGTTTTTTCACGTGTATATGAAAGGATGAGTTTTTTCATTTTATTATATTTATTATTATACCCATACATTCATGAAAATATATCAATTTGATTTATTTATAGTATTTTTTTAAGATATGATAAAGAGTTTGTAAAGAGTTATGAGTATATTTAATGATAAAAATATCATTATGCTATTAAAAAAATTAATTTATCTTAAGATATTTAAAATATTAAAATTTATTTAATATTAAACGTTTTAATATATTTAAGAAAATCCAAATCATTTAAGTTTTTATTCATTTTAGCACACCTAAACCTTTCCCATATCAGCGATGAAACTAAAATTTCTCTCTTCTATAGAGTGGGAGAAAGTCAACTTTATCCACTTTCAACTCTTTACAAATCAACATTATATTAAATTTATTATTTTAAAAAACATTATTTATAAAAATAAATGGTATTGTAGAGATGACTAAGTATTAAACAAAAACTAAACATTGAACTAATTCCTTTATTGTATAACATAATAGGTGGGGTCTTTAGGTGTTGTAGAGGGAATATAATAGGTGGTTTTGGGGGTGAAGAGTATATGTAATAATAATGCGTAAACGTTTTTGTGATTAGAGGAAAAGTGGGATATAGCTATGGAGTGTGGATGTTCGGGTTAGAGAAAGAGGGGGAGGTAATGGAGAAGAGTGGGGGGATATAGAGAGAGGAGGAGGAGAGGGGGTTAGTATGAGTTAGGGGGGAGGTGGAGGGGGGAGGAGGAGTGTTAGTGGTACGGGGATACATAAGGATGTGTGTGTGTGCGTGTGTGAGAGAGAGAGAGAGGAGGGGTGTTAGTGGTAGGGGGATACATAGGGATGTGTGTGTGTGTGAGAGAGAGAGAGAGAGAGGAGGGGTGTTAGTGGTAGGGGGATACATAGAGATGTGTGTGTGTGTGTGTGTGTGTGAGAGAGAGAGAGAGGGAGTAAGGAGGGGGAGTGTTAGGGGTTGGGGGGTTAGATTAATGTGGGGATCATTAGGTGTTGCAGAGGGGATGTAATTGGTGGTTTAGGGGGTTATGAGCATAATATGTAATAACAACGCATATGCGTTTTTGTTCACCATAACATGTATGCAATTCTTTTCACTAAAACATGCAGATGATATTTAACATTACAACTATATTGTTTGGTTTCGTGATGATAACATTAAAAGGTTTGGGGGTAGGGGTTTGGGGAGGATATTAGGGTGGTTAAAAAGAAAGGGGGGTATAGGTGTGGAGTGTGGGTATTTTGGTTAGAGAGAGGGACTCAGGTAAGGGCGGAGAGGAGGGAAGAGAGAGAGAGAGAGAGAGGAACAATGGGGGTTAGAGGTACAAAGAAGAGTAGAGAGAGAGAGAGAAGGGGGTTGTTATGTTATTGGAGGGATTGGATGGGGTTAGAGTTAAGGGGAAGAAGAGAGAGAGAGAGAGATTGGTGGATGGTAAGGGGTTAGAGGTAGAGATCAAGTGGGGTGTTATGAAATTGGGGGTAAGTGGAGAAAGGGGGAAATATTCTGAGTGTAAAACACCTAAAAATCATAAATACAAATTTTTTTACATGCATTACTTTTACATTTACTTAGAAGAATCCTATGTCTTACTGCTGCTAGTTTTCAATATATTTTTCTTACTGGTTATGGCAGGTTTGCTGAAGCCTATGATGGTTAGTTCCTTTCGAAGCCTTCAGCCATGTTCACATAGGTGATGTACTTTGTTTACTAGTTATTTATTGATTTATCTTATACTTTCAAGGATTTATCCCTTAACATAGTTTACACTATGCATGTAAAGACTTGTCCCTAAGCATGAGAGGCTTAGGGTTTGTAAGCGTAAGGTCCTCTATACGGTGACCCATTAATATTAATAAAAGTGAGGGTTTTACATACAATTTGGTTGGAATGACCTTACATGTGTTGGTGTTAATGCATCTCTTTACAGGCTTTGATGTGCATGAGTAAATACTATCTCATATGATTTTAGCCATGGCTTATAGATTATAATGCATAACATACAATATGCATGCAATATGGTTTTAATATGATTATATGGTTAATGTTTTTGTTCCTAGTTCCATGTTAAAACCTTCCCCGATACCTTAGCCTAACCCACGCCTAACTTAGCGCTAAGGTATACGAATTTGTAAATAGAACATGTTATACTTTACCATGGAAAGCGTATTAGTCATAACTGTAACATGACATTATTAAAATCTTCTTCCGCGTTTTCAATTCTACAATTTAGATTTCCGCCAATCTGTTTCTGCAACTCAGTTTCCGCAGATTACCCTTCCGCAATTTCATTTCTGCAATTGGCCTTCTGCAACTATCTTTCCGCAATGACTCTTCCACACAGATCTTTCCACAAATTACAGATTGCATATTGCGAAATTACATTTTAACTTTTTGAAATCATCTTTCTGTAATGATCCTTCCGTAAATTGTGGATTGTGGGATTACATTTTAACTTTTTAAAATTATGTTTCCACAATTAACCTTCTGCAATGATCCTTCCGCAAATTGCGGATTGCGGGATTACATTTTAACTTTTTTTTTTAAATTATCTTTCCGCAATGATCCTTCCGCAAATTGAGGATTGCGGATTGCAGGATTACATTTTAACTTTTTTTTAAATTATATTTCCGCAATTAGCTTTCTGCAATGATCCTTCCGCAAATTGCGGATTGCGGGATTACATTTTAACTTTTTAAAATTATATTTCCGTAATGATCATTCCGCAAATTGTGGATTGCAGGTTGTGGCTTCTTTTCGCATTGCGGATTGTGGATTTGTAATTTAACCTTTTAGAATTATATTTCCACAATTAACCTTCTGCAATTAGTTTTCTGCAATGATCCTTCCGCAAATTGCGGATTGCAGGTTGTGGCTTCTCTCTGCATTGTGGATTGCAGATTTGCAATTTAACCTTTTAGAATTATCTTTCCGCAATTAACCATTAGATTTCCGCAATGATCCTTCCGCAAATTGTGGATTGCGGTTTGTGCCTTCTTTTCACATTGCTGATTTGCAATTTAACTTTTTTGAAATGTTCTTCTCCAATTCGTCTTCCACAACTCTTGTGAGTCGTCGATCTCTTGCGGCTTCAAACTCATCTTTCGATATTCTATCAGTGTGGAACTACACTTTAACTTTGTGGATCCTTAATTGATTAGCTGAATAAGTTATAATCATTGATATCTATGACTAAAATATTCATAGATGATTTTAAAATTAATCCCAAAGATCCCGATCTGAACAGTCTCGATTGGTACAAGGGTTTATGAGATGAATTTAAAAAAAAATCAAATCTGTAGAACGTTGTGACTCATAACCTGATAGGGGAATTGTCCAGCTTATAGCATTTCAGACTATTAGTTTTATACAGAGGATTAATTGACGGTAATACTTGATCTAATTGTTTCTTTGCTCTGAATGTAATTTTGTTATAATAACTAGAGAATGTTATCCCTATTTATCTTGATCGTGAATTAACTAGATTTGTTCTATTTAATACATTATGAGAAATAATATAACAGTAATAAATTACAGATAATTAAACAATTAAAATAAACGCGTGTTGGGATTCAAAATCCACAGTAGAATAAGAATAACTAGCAATCTTGGACTCGATATGGATTCTTGGTCTGAGATGCATTAATAATTAAATTTAGCATTTTACAGGTGTAAACAGAAGACATAAATCGATCTAAAATTGATACATACTAGATTATTGTTCAATGCATGAAACATTTCTACTTATGATTATAACTACAAACCTAGGGTTTTAAATAACATCCTACACAAAAGCATAAACATTCCTGCCTAGAAAGTATAGTTGCAAATTCAAATTTAATATACACATTCTATTGTAATTAAAATCAATAAACAATAGAATAAGAACTTGGAACCAACGCTGGAAAAACAAAAGTGGAGAAGTTGTTCCCCCTAACCAACTCCCAGAGAATCCAAGTTACTTACTCCAAAACCCCCGAGCCTGTTCGCCGAACCACAAGAGAAAAATCCTCAATGCACCATCTCTTACATTTCACAGATGTTAATCCCCATCCAATGCTAGCCTCCCGCTGCTCATGGACATACTTTAATATATAGTATTTTTTCCTAGGACTTGGTCATTTATGAGCCTCCTTCTCTTTAGCGCTCAATTAGGAGTTGTGACCTGATTTTTTTGGATGATGCCTCCTGCATCTTGAGTTTTCACTCAGTGGTTTCTGCCACTTGTCTTTTTCCTCTTGTGGGTCAGCAAACACTCTTCAACAACTATCTCCACTTTTGTCCCCCTTAGCATATTTTATTAAATAAAAATGTTTTTATTACAAGAATTTTTTATTACAAAATGTTTTATTCTTGACTTTTTGTCAAAAATAATAAAATAATAAATAAAGTATTTTTCCAGCAGAATTAATAATAATTATTAATTCAGGGGGTATTACATACACCTCCCCTTAGAAGATAACACCGTGGTCAATGTTATAACTTTTACTTTCATTCTTCCATCACGTATTCTTGGAATAAGTATGGATATGCCTCTGCATATTACTTTCCAACTCCCAAGTAGCTTCTTCTGGACTAAGGTGCTTCCATTGCACCTTGACTTGTCCGATGGTACGGTTTCAGAGTAAAAGTTCTCTCCTGTCGAGAATGTGCTCCGCCCCCACTTGAAACTCTCCTTCGAGTTCCACCTAGATTAAATTCCAATCAATCAGATGAGAAATATCATGAACATATCTTTTCAATACAGAAACGTGAAACTCATTATGCACTTTAATATTAGGTGCCAGGATCAACTGGTATGCGACCGACCTTTCTTTAGCTAAAATTTAAAATGGCCCGCAATACCTAGGTGTCAATTTTGAATACTTGCCCAGTATCAATGAAATTTTCTTGGGATTTACCTTTATATATACATGATCACCCACTTGGAACTCTCTAGGAGTTCTTTTTAAATCAGCATAATTTTTTTTCCTGTCTTAGGCAGCCTTCAAATTTTGTTGTACCTGTTTCACTATTAGTTCCATATATTTTAATAAGTCAAGTCCTAACATTAATCTATCAACCGGTCTTCTCCATGAGATTTGGGTATTACACTTACACCCATATAATATTTCAAATGAACTCATACCTGTAGAAACTTGAAAATGGTTATTATATGCAAATTCTACAAAGTGTAGGTAATCTTCCCATTTACCTGGTTTGTCCATGACATATATCCTTAGCATGTACTGTAAGACTTGATTCACTCTTTTAGTCTACCCATTTGTTTGTGGATGATATGCAGTACTGAAATTTAACTGTGTGCCCAAACCTTTGAACAAGGATTTCGAGAAGCTACCTGTAAATTTTGCGTCTCTATCCGAGACTATTACTTTCAGCACCGTGTAGCTTGAATATATCTTTCATGAAAATATATGCAATGTTAACAGCTTTATAGGTAGATTTAACAGGAATAAAATGAGCAGCCTTAATTAATTTATCAACTACAACCATGATGGAATCATGTTGTCTGAAATTTTTTGGTAGGTCGGTGATGAAGTCCATGCTAATTGATTCCCACTTCTATTCCGAAATGGGTATTGGCTGCAACAATCCTGTTGGATATTGATGTTTTGCCTTAACTTTCTAACATTCAAGACAACTAGCTAAGTATTATGACACTTTTTTCTTCATGTTTGGCCAGAAGAAATCCTTTCTGATCATAATGATCATTTTCTGGTATCCAAGATGCCTTGAATACGGTCTTTTATGTAGCTCATCCATGACTGTAAGTTTAATTTCTGTTATGTTTGGTATGCATGACCTATTTTTATGCAGCAACAGTTCTTGTTTGTTTAGGATGAAATCTGTTTTTACTTGATTGTGTTCACTTTTAGCAATCTTTTTCTTTAAAATCTGATATTCCTTGTCAGAATTTCAGTACTTAAAATCTGATTTTATAGATCATATTCATAGCTGCTACTTGCAAACAACAAATTTGCATGATGACTTAGAGAGTCTACCACTTTATTTTATTTTCCGCTTATATGTTTGATTTCAAAATCATATTCATTTAAAAAGGATGGCCATCTGACCTTTCTTGCATTCAAATTATGTTGGTCAAATCAATATTTAAGACTTATGCTTATCTGGCATAAGCAGAAAATTCCTTTCAATTAAGTAATGTCGCTACATTTTTAAGGCATGAATTATAGAATCAAGTTCCAAATCATGTGTTGCATAGTTTTTTTCATGTTCTTTTAATTTCCTGGATTCATATGCCTCAACATAATTTTCTTGTAATAAAACTCTGCCTAGCCCTTCATTGCAAGCGTTAGTACATATGGCAAAATCCTTGACTGGATCATCAATCTTTAAGATCGAGGCGGTAGTTAATAGGTGTTTTAGTTTGTTAAATATTTCGATGCATTTTTCAATCCACTTGAACTTTTTACCTTTCTTTTGTAAAGAAGTTATGGGGTAGGCAATCTTAGAGAAGCCTTGTATGAACTTCTGGTAGTATCTAGTAAACCCCATAAATGATCTGATGTCATATACGTTTTAGGAACCAACCATTCCATCATGGCCTTTACTTTGTTTTGATCGACTGAGATTCTATCCTTGGACACTACGTGTCCAAGATACTGAATCTTAACTTTAAATAAATCACATTTACTGAATTTTGCATAAAGTTGTTGTTCTCTTAGTACTTGAAAATTATTCTTAAATGTTCTTTGTGTTCTTGTTCGTTCTTGATCGTTCTTAGAGTAGATTAGTATGTCATCAATGAAGACAACCACAAACTTATATAGGTTTTTGCTTAATATGCTATTCATTAAACACATGAATGCAGCAGGAGTGTTTGTCAACCAAAAGGCATTATGACAAACTCATAGTGACTATACCGGGTCCTAAATATTGTTTTAAAGATATCCTCATCTTTTGTTTTTTCTTGATGGTAACCTGACCTTAGTTCTATCTTTGAGAAGATAGTTTCTCCGCGAAATTGATCAAATAGATCATCTATCTGGGGGAGTGGGTAACGATTCTTACTGGTCATTTTATTTAACTGTCGATAATCTATACATAATGTTAATGTTTCGTCCTTCTTTTTCATAAGCAAGACCGGTCCTCCCCAGGGACACACACTAGGTCGAATGTACCTTTTGTCGATTAGTTCTTGTAGTTGTGATTTCAGCTCTATAAGTTCTATTATATTCATTTGATATGGAGCTTTCAATGCTGGTACTTCTCTGGGTATCAGATCGACCGCGAAGTCAATGTCTCTTTTCAAAGGAATTCCAGGGACTTCTTCCAAAAAGATGTCTTCAAACTCTTTCAAGAATGGTATGTATTATAGTTTAAGTTTGTTATCGTTTTCATTACCATTGATTATATTGATAGCAAACACATTACATCTTTTTCTTACTGATCTTTTCATTTGTAATGCAAATATTTCTCTGATGGTCACCTTCCTAGGGATCCCTCTTACTTTTATATTGTTTCCATTATCATCGGTACATGTAAATGTTTTATCAAAACAATTTGACACAACTTTATGTTCCTCTAGCCAATCCATTCTTGTTAATAAATCATAGGATGTTAAGGGCATAATATTTACATTAACATGTGTAAGGAAATCATTCACCATCAATTTACAATTTATAGCAAGACTAGTAACTTTCTGTTTTGTACATGTGGCTAACTTCACTAGCCAAGACTTGTCAAACTTTTCAGGTACCAATTTTCATTTTTTCAACTATTATAGATGATATATAGCTTAGGCTTGTGCGTGGATCAATTGAAATGGAGATAGGTTGATTTTTTATCATACCTTCAATTTCAACCATAGAATTCTGGTGGTATGCTTGTCGATTTTCCAATGCAACATAGATTCTGGGCATGCTCCTTTCCATGTCCCCAACTCTGACTGCTTCTTGGATAGAATGAACATTAGGATTATTTTGTCTTATTGGACAATATTTAAATTAGTGTGGCAACCCTCCACACTCCCAACATTTTAAGGGCTCTTTTTGTGCTGGATTCTTATTAAGGATAGTTGAAGGTTCTTTTACTGCAGAATTTTGGGGTTTAAAGCCTTGGTAGTTATTACCCTGATATCGCATATAGTTATTTCTTGTGTTTTTATGGAACTTATTTTGCTTCTTTCTGGGATTAGAATCATTTGTCTTTTTATTTTTCCAAGCTGGTATACATTCCCTTTTATTCTTGTTTTGGTCATAATAGAAGTTTTCTTTCCCCATCGCTTCCTCTAGTGTCTTCGGATTGCCATACTCAATCTGTTCTTTGAACATGATGGGGAAAAACTAAGGAACCATTGTATTTTAGGTTTCTCATCAATTATATACGAAACATAACGAAGCAGAATTAAAAACTTACTATAGAGTTCTTTCATCATCATTGCTCCTAGCCTTAGTTCATAAAATTCTTTTGTCTTTTCTTCATAATATTGTTCTGATAAGTATTTTATTTTAAAGAGTTTTTTGAATATTTTCCAACTTACATATCTCTCTTTTATCCCTTTAACCCTCTTTATGTCTTTCCACCATATATCTTCTTTTCTAGACAGGTTATAGATGGCCATCTTAGCATTTAATTCATCAGAGTAGTTGTATATCTGAAAATACTTTTGCATTTCAGACAACCAGGATTCTTCCTCTTCGCCCTTCTCAATTTCCCCATTAAACATGGGTGGTTTAATTTTCTTAAATTCCCCATAAATCTCCTTGTATTGTCTATATTTATTTTTATTTTTGTTATCGTCACTGCTTTCGCGTGACTCTTGTTGTTTTATGTGACGTTTAACTAACTCTTCACTGGAAGTTTTAGGTTTATGGCTGGAAAATTCCAGCTTTCTTCCCTTACACTTATAAGGTGCATTTTTAAGTATTTCTTGTTCAAACTCCTTATTTTTTTCTTTTTCATCGTTATGAATCTTAGCTAATAGAATAGGGTTTAGTTCTTCCTAAGCCTTTACAATCCTGTCATTATCTTCTTTAACTTTGCTTAATTCAGACCTTAACTCTTTGATAGTTCTTTGTAATTCAAATTTATTATCCCGACTGTTGTTTTAGTCTACCCAAATTTCCCCATGCCTTAAGTTTTCCTCTTCACAATTTAAAGGATTTTCTGGGTGACGTTCTTCTTCTGCAGACATCTCGACATTTGACATGTTTTCTGGAAAATGTAGTTATTCTTCTCTTTGTTGGTTGTAAGAGAATTTAACCAAAATAAAATAGAAGTTATTTTTATGTTTCTGTAGCAGTTCTAGTGTTGAGCCAATTCAAGCCTAGTACTGTAATCGTGCTCAGATACCATTATGTAACACACCTAAAATCGTAAAAAAAAATTTACATGCTTTACTTTTACATTTACTTAGCATAATCCTATGTCTTACTGCTGCTAGTTTTTAATATATTTTTCTTGTTGGTTATGACAGGTTTGTTGAGGCCTACAATGGCTAGTTCCTTCTAGAACCTTTGGCCATGTTCATGCAGATGATGTACTTTGTTTACATGTTCTTTATTGATTTATCTTATACTTTCAATCATTTATCCCTTAACATAGTTTACACTATGTATATAAAGACCTACCCCTAAGCGTGAGAGGCTTAGGGTTTGTAAGCGTAAGGTCCTCCATACGATGACCCCTTAATATTAATTAAAGTAAGGGTTTTACATCCAATCTGGTTGGCATGACCCTACATGTGTTGGTGTTAATGCATCTCTTTACAGTCCTTGATGTGCATGAGTAAATACTATCTCATATGATTTTAGCCATGGTTTATAACTTATAATGCATAACCTACACTATGCATGCAATATGGTTTTAATATGACTATATGGTTAATGTTTTTGTTCCTAGTTCTATGTTGTGATTAAAAGCTTCCCCAATACCTTAGCCTAACCTAGTGCTAAGGTATAAGCATTTGTAAAGAGCATGTGTTATACTTTACCATGGAAAGGGTATTAGTCATAACTGTAATAGGACATTATTGAACTTTGAAAGTTTATTGCTCATTCTTGACTTTACCTATTTGTTCAACTTTTCCTTAAACTCAAAACTCAGTTGATGCTAGGGAAGAGCTAGAAACCTAAAATGATCGTAATCAACAAAAATTACCGATTAAAAACTTCTTCTGCATGTTCAATTCCACAATTTTGATTTCCATCAATCTGTTTCCGTAGATTACCCTTTTGTAATTTCCCTTCCGCAACAGTCTTTCCGCAATGATCCTTCCGCAAATTGCGGATTACAGATTGCGAGATTATATTTTAACTTTTTAAAATGATCTTTTTTCAATTAACCTTCTGCAATTAGCTCTCCGCAATGGTCCTTCCGCAAATTGCGGATTGTGGATTGCGGGATTACATTTTAACTTTTTAAAATGATCTTTCCACAATTAACCTTCCGCAATTAGCTTTCCGCAAATTGCGGATTACGAATTGCAGGATTACATTTTAACTTTTTTTTTTTAATTTCTTTCCGCAATTAGCTTTCTGCAATGATCCTTCCGCAAATTGCGAATTGCGGGATTACATTTTAACTTTTTTTTAAATTATCTTTCTGCAATGATGCTTTTGCAAATTGTGGATTGCGGATTTTGGGATTACATTTAACTTTTTAAAATGATCTTCTCACAACTAGCTTTCCATAATCATCCTTCCACAAATTGCAAATTGTGGATTTGCAATTTAACCTTTTAGAATTATCTTTCCTCAATTAACCTTCCGCAATGATCCTTCCGCAAATTACGGATTGCGGGTTGTGGCTTCTTTCTACATTGCAGATTTGCATTTTAACTTTTAAGAAATGTTCTTCAGCAATCCATCTTCCACAACTCTTGTGTGTCATCGACCTCCTGCGGTTTTGATCTCATCTGTCGATCTGCTATCAGTGCGGAACTACACTTTAACTTTACAGATCCTTAACTGATTAGCTCAATAAGTTATAATCATTGATCTTTATGACTAAAATAATCATAGACAATTTTAATATTGATCCCAAATATCCCGATCTGAACAGTCTCAATCGGTACAGGGGTTTATGAGATGAATTTTAATATATTATAAATATGTAGAAAGTTGTGACTCATAGCCCGATAGGGGAGTCGTCCATCTTATAGCATTTCAGACTATTAGTTTTATACAGAGGATTAATTGACCGTAATACTCGATCTAATTGTTTCTTTGCTTTGATTGTAATTTTGTTATAATAACTACAGAATGTTATCCATATTTACCTTGATCATGAATTAACTAGATATGTTATATAATACATTATGAGAAATAGTATAACAAGAATAAATTACAGATAATTGAACAATTAAAATAAACGTGTGTTGGGATTCAAAATCCACAGTAGAATAAGAATAACTGCCAATCTTGGACTCGGGTATGGATGCTCGATTTGAGATGCATTAATAATTAAATTTAGCATTTTATAGGTGTAAACAGAAGACATAAATTGATCTAAAATTGATACATACTAGATTACTGTTCAATGCATGAAACATCTCTACTTATGAATATAACTACAAATCCAGGGTTTTAAATAACATCCTACACAGAAGCATAAACATTCCTTCCTAGAAAGTGTAGTTGCAAATTAAAAGTTAAGATACACATTCTATTGTAACTAAAGTAAATAAACAATAGAATAAGAACATGGCACCAACTCTGGGAAAACAAAAGTGGAGAATTTTTTCCTCCCAACCAACTCCTAAAGCAGCCAAGTTACATGCTCCGGAACCCCCGAGCTTGCTCACTAAACTATAAGAGAAAAATCCTCAATGCTCCATCTCTTGCATTTCACAAATGTTAATCCCCGTCCAATGCTAGCCTCCTGCTTCTCATGGACATACTAATATATAGTATTTTTTCCTAGGACTTGGTCATTTATGAGCCTCCTGCTCTTTAGCACTCAACTAGGAGTTGTGACCTGATTTTTTGGGATGATTCCTCATGCATCTTGAGTTCTCACTCAGTGGTTTCTAGCACTTGTCTTTTTTCTCTTATGGGTCATCAAACACTCTTCAACAGCTATCTCCACTTTTCCCCCCTCAACATATTTTATTAAATAATTTTTTTAATTACAAAATGTTTTATTCTTGACTTTCTGTAAAAAATAATAAAAATCATAAAATAATAAATAAAGCAATTTTCAAGCAGAATTAATAATAATTATTAATTCAAGGGGTATTACAGTGAGACAATGGGTTAGTAAAGGTTAGGGAGAAGAGGAGTAGGAGAGTGAGAGAGAGTGTGAGAGATCCACTAAAGCAAAAGAAATGCACTATTTTTTGTCAGGGCATGGGAAACAATAGGAAATTATTGTTCAGAGGAAATATCTATGGAATATCTACTACATCAAGGTGTGTTTGAAATAATGAAACCAAATCATTAACTAAATATATCAAACCTCCTACAGAAGGTTGTAATGTAAGGAAATCTTCAAAAAGGGTTGAAAAGCCATAGTTGTCCAGGGATTCCTTTCCATTAACTTGGCCTAGTTACTCAAGGAAACAGGAAGGAGAAACTTTAGAGAGCCTCATTCCTTGATGATATTCCCACCTCCAACTATGAAGGGAATATTCTTGCAAAGACTGTTAAGTCGTTTGGGCCATATTTAGTATTGTTTTTGTGTACTAGGGGAATCCACAACAACACGAGTCTCGTACTCATGTGACACAAGGTCTATTCCGATGGCTACCACTATAACCCCTAGGTGTGACTAGATGGGGGCTCAACCTTCACATGTGTTTCATCGAGACTCGAATCGGTGACCTACATAACATCATTTATGCCTTAACAGAATGTGTAGTCGCCAATCAACCTACATG